>JAODAL010009112.1:0-113023 GCA_025379985.1 Phyllomedusa bahiana
CCCCGAACCACGGCCTAATAAAAGCCCGATAAAAATTGTAAAACGTTTCCTTGTGGTTTTTGAGGGAGAAAAGGGGGCTCCTGTCCGCCTGTGCCCCTCTCCTCCTCCCGCGCTGGCGGGACCTTTGTTTCAATGCCAACGATCTTCCAGAACAAGATCACCAAAATCTCATGCTGACAAGGCTTTGCCCGCACTGACCATTTGGGGGCTTCTTCAAAACGGCAAGGTTGGCAGACCTTTCACCTCCCCCACTCCGGTGGTTCAACACCCCGGGGGTCCGCCCTGCTGTCAGGCCATGGCATTCGTACGCAAAAGGCATTGCGCTGCCCAACAATCGCGGAGCATGTGGGGGGTGGAAACCCACTTTTTCCACTAACAATGAGACGGTTGAGGGGGAGGCCGACTACCTGCAACGCAGCCACGGGACGAAGCAGGGTGGAACGGCGGAAGGGAACTCAACCTCACCTTTTTTCACAGTCAGTCCAACCCGGGTAGCTTTTAAAATTTCTGGACGAAAAGGTTCATGACAGGCCGGGCAAGGGTGTGCTCCACCCTACCGATCAAAAGGGGCGGCCAGAAATTTTTGCCCGTTATCGCAAAACCCCCTTGCCGGCACAAGGTTTTTGTCCCCCACCAGCCCCGGGCCCTCGTTGCTTAAGCCGCCCCAAGCTCCTGACCTGTGTGTGGGGTCCCAAGGCAGATTAATTTAAACACGGCCTGGTGTCCTGGGCATGATTCCCCAGAGACCGGGGGGAAAGAGCCCTAAACCATCCCTGCGGTTTTGAAGAGCGGCGCCAGCCTGAGACCCCGTCACCCCCCAAGAATCCACCCGCCAACCCAGTGGCTGTCACAGAGATATAGCGCCTTGGCCGGCTTACTAGTCCAGTGTCGGTGGGAGAGGGATTTTTCCGGGACACAGATAGACAAGCTTGAAATTTAGATGACATGGCGGGGCCCGGGGAGGGACGGCTTTTCCCGCAAAAAAATGCCTGCTCGGCATGTGGTATTGGGGGCAAGCGAGGGCCATGACGTGGCGAAACCCATCTGTGTCCACCAGACGGAAAGGCAACATTTCCAAGGCCAAAAGCCTGGCAATGCCGACATTCAGGCTTTTGGCTTTGGGATGGTTTGGGTTAAAGTGTTTCTTCTGCTCCCAAACCTGGAAGACAGAAGGCTGGCTGCTAGACTGGCCGCTGTACGGCGTGCAGGTCGTCAAACTGGCGGAAGGAGAAGGGGTAGGATGGGTCTCTGGTGGTGCTGGTGGTACTCGGGCGACGGTGGAGGCTGAAGCGGAGGCTGATCCCTGATCATGACTCTGAGAGACATGGGCAGCTGAGGAACGCTTGGTGGTGGCGGAGGAGGAGGAGGCGGAGACAGAGGGTGTGACAGTGGTTGGAGGCCCGGCGTCGGTCTGGCCTTTTTTGGCCAAGTGTTCCCTCCATTTCAACTCATGCATTCGCTGCATGTGACTAATGTGTTGGTGGTGGTTAACCACTTAAGGTTCTTGCCTCTACTTATGCGTTTACGGCAAAGGCGGCATATGACATCGCTGGGTGAATCAGAGCTTGCTCAAAGAAGGCCCAGGCTTGAGAGGTCCTGGACCTTTTTGACGGCGATAAGCGAGGAGCGGGGTTTGCGCTGACCGTGGCTGGCGGAATCATATCAGCGGACTTCTGCGACCGCCCTCTCCCTTTTTGTGGGTGACCCGTATTGACACTACCCCATCGTCTTCCTCCTCGTCCACTGATGAAGCGCTCGCAAGCAAATTCTGCGGAAAAGACCAGGATGGATCCGCAATGTCGTCATCATCATCATCATCAACACAGGTGACTTGGTCGTCCTGACTTTCTGCATCCAGAAGCTGCGGGCTACAAGCAAGGGGCACTGCAAGGCGTTGCCGACCGCCCGGGATTTTTGCCGATTGACCGGCTTCCTTCACCTCCTCTGATGGCATCAGTAACTGGGCTCAGAGCAAGTACTAAATCATCCTCTTGATCTTTTAACATGCCTAGCCTGGACCCCAACCGCATTTTTGTCATCAAAGAGGTTTCAGACAATGGATTATCCACAGTGGGGTGGTTACAACGAGTTGACATTTTGGGCTGCTTCATGTTGAACGGATGCTGAGCTGATGACGACATTTGTTGGCCGTGACTGCAGGACGAGGATTGTAAGACGCTAGATGCAGGTGCATTAACACTGAAGGACAGATGGCGACGAAGTTTCGTTACCTTAGATTCACATGGCCCTGACCCAGCGATGACACCTGACGGTCCTCGCAACTGACGATCCGCTGGCCATGCGTGTTGTCATGCCAGCACTGGAAGTGATCAACTTTCTCTCGTACCTCTACCTCCATGCGTTGCTACCCCCCTCTTTGCTCGCTTACCAGATGTTAGGTTGGCTTCACCACCTGCATTCGATCCATTTTCCACAAATATAAAATTTGAGAAGGTATCGGAATAGTTTTGGAAAGTCCTCATAATAAAACGAACGGCGAAATCACAGCTATTCCAAATCCCTCTAATCAACAAAAAAATATGCTGGATTTCAAATTTAACTGCAAGTGTCTTATCAACAAATCAGGACAGGGCCAAAAGTCCAAAAACACGTATCGTGTTATGTATTTTTATTTGTATAATAAAACGGTTAATTTTTTGGCACCTTTCAATTCACCAGTGTGTGAATATAGAATTGCAGTTTTAAGATTACGTAGATGCTGCGTCAATGAACCGTGCTGGGTTGGCAAAAGACAAAAACCACGTAACTGTTTATGTTTTGAATATAATAATCGGTATTTTTTTTTGCACCGTTCAAATCACCTGTGGTGAATATAAGAATGCTGTTTTAAGATTTACCGTAATGCAGCGTCAATGAACATGCAGTGTGCGCAAAAGTCAAAAAACACGTAACTGTTATGTTTAGATAGTAATAAAACACGGTATGTTTCATGCACCTTTTAATCACCTGTGGAGAATATAGATTGCAGATTTAAAGGAATTTACGTAGATGCTGCGTCAAAGAAACAGAGCTGGTTGCGCAAAGTCAAAAAACACGTACTTTTATGTTTTTAGATATAATAAAACGGTATTTTTTGCACCTATTCAATTCACCTGTGTGGTGAATAATTAGAATTGCTGTTTATAAGATTTCGTTAGATCTGGCGATCAATGAACATAGCTGGGTTGCGCAAAAGTCAAAAAACACGTAACTGTTATATGTTTTTGATATAAAAAAACGGTATTTTTTTGCACCTATTCAATTCACCCCTGTGAGTGAATATAGAATTGCTGATTTAAGTTTACATAGATGCTGCGTCAATGAACAGTGCTGGTGTTGCGCAAAAGTCAAAAAACATTTAACAGTTTATGTTATGATATAATAAACGCGTTATTTTATTTGCACCTTTCAATTCACCAGTGTTGAAAATTAGAAATGCTGTAATAAAAGATGTTACGTAATGCTGCGTCATGAAACAGCTCCTGGGTATTTCATAAAGTCAAAAAACAAACACCGTATAACTGTTATGTTTTGATATAATAAACGGTATTGTTATTTGCACCTTTTCATTCACCTGTGTGAATATACGAATTGCTGTTTTAAAGATTACTAGATGCTGCGTCAATGAAACAGTGCTGGGTGCGCAAAAGTCAAAAAACACTGTAACTGTAATGTTTTGATATAATAATAAACGGTATTTTTTGCACCTTCAATTCACCTGAGGTGAATATAGAATTGCTGTTTTAAGATTTACTAAGATGCTATGAGCGTCAATGAACATGCTGGGTGTGGTGGCAAAAGTCAAAAAACACGTACTGTTATGTTTTGAAATATATAAACGTAATTTTTTGCACCATTCCAAATCACTGTGTTGAATATAGAATTCTGTTTTTAAGATTTACGTAGATGCTGCGTCAATGAACATTGCTGGTGAGCAAAAGGTCAAAAAACACGTTAACGTATAATGTTTTTGATATATAAGCGGTATTTTTTGCACCTTTCAATTCACCTGTGGTGAAAATAGAATAGCAGTATTAAAGATTACTTATGATGCGAGCTTCAATGAAGCAGAGCTGGGTGCGCAAAAGTCAAAAAACACGTAACAGTTATGTTTTGATATAATAAACGGTATTTTTTGAACCTTACATCACCTGTGGGAATATGAATTGACAGTTTAAGATTTACGAAGATCTGCCTCAATGAACAGTGCTGGGTGCGCAAAAGTCAAAAAACACGTGACTGTTATGTTTTGATATAATAAACGGTAATTTTTTTTTCACCTTTCAATTCACCCTGTGGTGAATATAAAATTGCTGTTTTTAAAGATTTACGTAAATGCTGCGACAAAGAAACATTTGCTGGTGTGCAAAAGTCAAAAAACACGTAACTGATATTTTTGATATAATAAACGGTATTTTTTCACCCTTACCATATTCACCTGTGGTGAGAAATATAAATATAAATTAAGTGCAAGGTGGATATATCAACAGTCACAGTATGTAATGGGTAACAATGAAACACCTATCTGAAATGTATACATATAAAAAAAGGTGGAGTTTTGTTGCAGCTAACAAAGAGACCAGCAGTTTACAAGAAACGGAATTTTATCCATATAAGATCATGGCTGCCCAAATATCCAGAAATATTTCAATAGCAAACTGTTAATAAAAAAGATAATCACTACAATGTCTACACTAAGTCTTGGTTGAACTTTATATCCAGTGTTTCTTTATAGATAGATGCTTTCCTAGTTCGCCCTCGGGGCCCCCCACCCCCGCACACCACCGCCAGTGAATTACAGTCGGTAAGAATGCCGCTGTTAAAATTCTCTAAGCTAACGTACTTAAAATCTTTCAAAGCTCTAATCTAACTAAATTAGGCAAGTATACAGCTAATAGTAGAGGTATCTCTGTGCAGAAATAGACTAATTTCCTGAACTACTGTTTAGGCCACAGGCAGAAGCGCATGTCCAAACCCTATGAGACGCTGAGAGACACATGAGGCTGAAACAGGAAACGCTGTTTCTAAGTAAACACGAGGTCATGTGATTTTTTTCCAGCCCAATCGCAACCATACACAACCCAAGTCATGACGTCGCTCACAACATCTCAACCTCTGCTCTATTCTGTAATCTCAGTTGCCCTGGCCGCCAAAATTACAGGAAGCGCCGAAAAAGGCGCAATCTTAATAGATGATGCAACAGATTATAACCTTAATTATCGCATTATCTGTGGAAATTTCTGATCACATACAAACCATGCCGCGATTTCAAACTTTGCGATAAAAATCGCTCAACTCACTACTCACCACTCCCTGATCAACTCAGCGTCAGATTATTGCCAAATTTCTGGACTTTACAAGGACAAGTGTAGCAATTATTACTAGCCTACGAAGACTCCCAATCCGAGTCACATTTTCAGGGATAGGAAAATAATTTCAGTCCTTGATGTACTTTTCTGCGATGTAGTAACGTAAACGAAGGAACCATTTTTCACACCGTTCGTTTCTGCATTTGTCAGCAAAGCAAATAAGATTCACCCTGCTCTACCCGGCGATCCTAAAAATATTTAATAGAAATGGCAACATCTCGACATTTTATTCTCCGAAGAAGCACAACTGGATGTCGACAAAGATACCAGGAAGCGCTCAAGATCATCTTCTCCTTCTACTCCCAGCCGCTCCTCCCCGCCGTCTAGCTCTTCCTTCACCATCAGGGACAACGCACGCTCCATTGAGGATGACTCTGGCCCTTCTCACTCTTCCCGCTCCGCGAGTCCCAAGGAGCAGAGAAAATGTCAGACCTCCAAAATGACTGTGTGAGACATAGTTCAGTGCATTTAACCCCCCACTTGAGGACGGCTGTCCTCAGAATCCTCATTGCCTTAGCGCTAATTTCTGATCTCCCTACGTAAGGGGAAGGTTAAGGCTAAGTAGCTAAAATTTACATATCACAATACTACCTCAGCTAATCTCACATGAGTTCCTATTTGTTCTCATCTGCTCATTTCATTATTCGAAAGAACGTGAAGTGACTAGTCTGGTTCTGTTCTCTGGACCATCCTCCGGGCTATCGCCAATTGGGCCCCACTAGTCCAGGATTGTCCCATATTTGTTAATGTATTTGCTTTCCCTAAGTCATACCCTGGTATATGGTGGAAAAAAGTGAGGTCACTTTGCACATTTTCCGAGGAAGGTGTTGTGTTTTATGCTGTTTTCTTCCCTCGGAGTGCGGGGCTTGCTCTAGCCCTTTGTCTTGACGTGTTCGTTGTCAGTGGTGTGTAAATTTTTATTTATTTTTTTTTTTTTCCTCCCTTCTTTCTTCCCCTCCCTCCCCCCGCCTCACTGGGCCATACTGAGACTCTTCTTCTGAGTCTGAATCATGAGGATAGTGTCCTGGAATATCAAGGGACTACGCTCCCCCCAATAAACAATTGATGGTTTTGAAACACCTCAAGCGTTTAAAAATCGATATAGCATTTCTTCAAGAGACACATCTACCTGAGAAGGATTTCGAACGCATGAAACGGTTGTGGGTGGGTCAGGTGATCGGTTCGCCCACGGTAGAAAACAAAGCAGGAGTGATAACACTTATAGGAAAACATGTCAACGCCCAGGTTCTCAACCACAGACATGACAGCGAGGGGAGGTGGAGTAATATTACAGTGCGTCTATCAGACGAATCTTGGTCACTCTACAACATCTATGGTCCCAACACCGGTGGTCCCACCTTCTACAAAGGTTTAGAGGCAACTATTCTAAGCGACACTATTGATAACAAAATTCTGGGGGGCGACTTTAACTCCATCATGCATTGCCAGGAGGATAGGAGGGGATCACACCAAAGGCTCAGTAACTCCCACTTAGCTAGTTTGGCTAAGAATTTAGATGTCTGTGATGCCTGGCGTGTCTGCAACCCTGAGGAACGAGATTTCTCCTTCTTTTCTCAACCCCACAATACCTGGACACGGATTGATTATATATTTGTCTCTAGGGGAGTCCTGTCTACAGTGCGAGAGACTTCGATTGGTGACTTGGTCATATTGGATCATTCCCCTGTCATTCTCTCCGTTGTGGACCGTTTTCCCCGAGGTACAGATATAATCAGGCATACCACCTCCTTTCTAGTAAATGATGAGGACTTTCAATTGACCCTGCAGGGCTGGTGGCTAGAATACCATTCCTACAATACTGCACACCAAGAAACTCCTCAGCTCTACTGGGACACAGCCAAGGCGGTTCTCAGGGGGAGGTTAATCGAATATATCTCTAGGCTGAAGAAACCACTAAGCGATAAAGTCAACGATTTTAGTAACGCGCTGCGTGAAGCCTAAGATGCGTTCTTGGTTTCCTCCTCCTCTGAGAACAAATCAAGGTGGCATAATACCAAACGAGAATACGAGCATTGGCTGGAAAAAAGAGAACTTTCTCCAAATCCAGAAATGAGGCTCGACTATTCCTTTTTGGCAATAAACCAGGAAGACTTCCTTCGCTGCAAGATCGGGACAGAGTATTGGTCTCAGAAGGTGAAAAGGTGACGGACATCCTTCACTCCTTTTACCAGGCACTGTATGCTGACGAGCACTTGGACAGCAAGGCCTCACGTGAGTGGCTGACTAATATCAAACTCCCTGATCTCACGGCTGAAGAAGCATCATTACTGGGGTCCCCAATTTCTGAGCTGGAAATAGAATCAGCTATTGGAAAACTGAAAGCGAACAAAGCCCCGGGGCCGGATGGATTTACCGGGGAATTTTTTAATGCTTTGAAAAACCCAAGGGCACTCCTACCCTCCTTATCTCTGTTTAAAATTTCCCACTTGTCCCGGCTCACCTATACCTAACTCAATGAACACAGCCTACATCAAAATCATTCCAAAATCGGGAAAAGACCCAACTTTAACCCCCTTTAAATCAAAACCCAAAAATTCTCTAATTAAATTTAGATCTTAAATGCTTTCCAAAATTCTTGCAGACCGCTTAGCCCCATTTATACCCAAACTAATTGGATCCCATCAAGTAAGCTTTGTCCAAGGAAGGTCGGCGATAACTAATATTAGAAAAGTCTTGCTTGTCTTGGATGAGGTTAAGAAATCCCCAATCCATCACCCCTACTCAGCTCTGGTCACAATTGACACCGAGAAGGCATTTGACTCAGGTGACTGGGGATGGCTAGACTTAGTGTTGGACAAAATTGGACTTATGGGGCCATTTCGTAGATTTTTGTGCACTTTGTATAGCAATCTGGTCACCCAGATAAGTCTTCCGGGTTTTTTGTCCACTCCTTTCCCCCAGCAACACGACACTAGACAGAGCTGCCCTCTATCTCCCTACCTTTTCAATTTTGCAATTGAACCCCTCGCTAGGTTTCTTACCTCCTCTCCCATTTTTGAGGGAATCTCAGTAAAATCATCCGAGCAGAAACAAGCTCTTTTTGCTGATGATATCATTTTTTTCCTCAAACATCCCGAAACTATTTCACCATGTAAGATTATTTAGGACTTTTTCGGGCTTTAAAATAAACGAGTCGAAGTCGGAACTTTTGAGGCTCGCCCCGACTTCGCGCCCAATTGCGTTGGACCACTTGGGCACCCCAATAAACGTTGCTACTAAATCCATTAAATATCTAGGGATCCTCATAGGGAGATCTCCGGAAACTATTTACTCCCTCAACTTTCCCCCTCTCATATTGAAAATCATTAGAGAGTTGGATAGGTGGTCAAAGCTACCGCTTTCCATTCTAGCCCGGTGCCACCTCGTCCGCATGATGAGTTTTCTGAAACTCTTATACCCCCTCCAAACCATCCCCTTATTGTTAAAGCATTCGGATGTCAAAATTATCCAAGCGGGGTTCTCAAGATTTATCTGGGTGGGGGGAGGGAAAAACAAGAAGTGCCCTAACAAAGCTAATGCTCCCTAAAAAGTTAGGGGGAGTAAACCTTCCTGATGTACGACTGTATAATATTGCATGTAATCTCAGGCACTGCCTAGATTGGGTAAAAAATACTTCTTACTATTCCAACACTGCCCTTGAGTCAGCACTCGCCTCCCCTTGGGACCTCTCAGCCCTTCTTCACACCAAATTTGCCAACATCCCCCAAAACATCAGATCATGTCTGTTAATGCGTGACACAATCGCTACCTGGAATATCAGCCGTAAATTATTTAAACTTCCAGCCCATCTCAGCAAATACATGTCGCTATCTGGTCACCCAGAGATTGCACAGAGCGAGAGGGATCCCCATCTTCGTGTTTGGAAGGAGAAAGGTCTAGCTACAGTTGGCCACTTGTTCAGCATTCAGAAACTTAATTACTATTCATTGCCTGAACTTCGAAAGTTATACAGCATCCCAGCTTCTCATTTCCTCACTTTTGCACAAGTTAATAGTTTTGTAAGGTCCAGAGTTGCCAATCTTACTAAGGAATTTCCCTCGAATGACTTCGACAAACTGGTGGGCCCTCAGACTTGTCGACATTCCCTTTCCCTGTTGTACACAAAATTAAGAGAGTCACAACTCCCTAAAAAGGACTCTAAATTATTGACCAAATGGGAGGAGAATTTCCCAGGCCAGAACATCCCGCAGTTGACCATAGAGGGCTGGAACAAAGTTAACAAAGCCATTATCAGCGAGAAATGGCGGGAAACTTATTTCCGGTTTATGCATCGGGCAATTTATGGATTTAACATCCCGCCCCATCCCCTTGTTCCCAATCGTAAGCTATCCTGCCCTAAATGCCTCCAACCAAAGACAGACCTGATCCACGGGATTTGGTCATGTTCCCACTCACAGAGATTCTGGGGTGAACTGAGAGATACTCTAAAACTAAAATGGGATTTGGATGTCCCGTTGTCTCCTTCCTTTTGCCTTTTTCACGATATGACTGGTATGACCGAGTACCACACGCTCCTCCATATACTCCTCCTAGCGACAAAAAGATGCATTTTAAACAAATGGTTGGAGTCCTCAATGCCAGGAGTGGGAAAGGTTCTGTTACTGGTCAGAGCATATCTTAACCTTGAAAGGGTGGAAGTAGAAGCTGCTAAATTAACTCTAACTGAAAAATGTTTCACCACTTGGAAGCCCTACATAGAAACTTTCTTGTCATCAGAGGATATCAAGTCATTAGTTTTCCCTTTTAGGTTTACTAAATGGTATCTTGAGGGCGTTCTAGCAGGATCCTTGGGGCGTCTACAACTTCATGAGACGACACCGTGAACTTATGTAGATATTTCTAATCTAAATTATTTGTATAGTTCCTGGAGGATATGCCTATGCTTCTTTAGGGACATGTCCAGATCTCAGAAAAATAACAGACACCTTACTCTGACCCACGTGGGTTCCCCGCCCAGATGCAGTGGAGAGTCCCCCTACTCTCCCTTATCCCACCTCTCCCCTCTCTTCTCCCCCCTTTTTTTTTTTCTTTCTTTCTCTTTGTTGTTGCGTGCGTGTTTTGTCCGGTTATTGTTTTATGGTTCTTGGGTTTTTTATGTGTTAGAAAATTGGGGGTTATTGGTCTTTGTTAGCCACCATAGAAAAATTGATTATTGGTGACTCCTAAGATATGCTGCTATTATATGTATCCTCTTAATCGACACCTGTGTTGCATGTCTAAGAATCTTTGGGAGACATGAGTGTTTCTTTTTATTAGTGTGACGTTTATTTTTACCATATCCATGCTCTTTACATTTATGTATTATACCTTTGGTTGACCTTATAACCTAATAAACATATTTTCAAAAAAAACCCTGATTCTAGTGCCCAAACCTGTAAAAAAGGATTCTAGCGCCAAAATCCGTAAAAAAAAAAGTATTTTTAGCATCAGAAGTGAGAGAACTTTATTATCGCCAAAATCTGTTAAGAATTGGATTTTAGCACCAAATCTGTAAAAAAAAAAAAAAAGGATTTCTAGCTCCAAAATCCATAAAAACCCCCGGATTTTTAGCTTCAGAAGCGAGAACTTTTTTAGCACAACATCTTTAAAAAAAGGAATTTTAGCGCCAAAATCAGTAAAAAAAAATATTTTTAGCGTCAGACTTTACTAGCACCAAAATCTGTTAAGAAATGGATTTTAGCACCAAAACCGTAAAAAAAAAGGATTCTGGCGCCAAAATCCTTAAATAAAGTATTTCTAGCGTCAGAAGTGAGAGAACTTTATTATCGCCAAAATCTGTTAAGAATTGGATTTTAGCACCAAAATCTGTAACAAAAAAAAAAAAGGATTCTAGCTCCAAAATCCATAAAAACCCCCGGATTTTTAGCTTCAGAAGCGAGAACTTTTTTAGCACCAACATCTTTAAAAAAAGGAATTTTAGCGGCAAAATCAGTAAAAAAAAAATATTTTTAGCGCCAGACTTTACTAGCACCAAAATCCGTAAAGAAAAGGATTTTAGCGCCAAAATCCATAAAACTACAGATTCTAGAAGCAAAATCCGTAAAAAAATCATATTTTTAGCGTCACAAGTGAGAGAACCTTGTTAGCGCCAAAATACATAAAGAAAAGGATTTTGGTGCCAAAATCTGTAAAAATAAAAAAGGATTCTAGCGCCAAAATACGTGAAAAAAAAAAATATTTTTAGCATCAAAAACGAGAGACTTTATTAGTGAAAAAATCTTGAATTGCATAAAAATCGTTCGTGACAAAAGAATGATCACTTTAATACGAACGAGGACACTTTGGACACTTGTCTGCAGAATTGATAAGGTATAACCACCTGACTCTGCTGCTTCTCTGTCAAGCTTTGCTGGAGCACAGAGCAGCTGCTCCTCAGCCCTCTGGGCTCCACTATCATTGCTGTGACCTGCAGACACTAGAGCATAATGAGGTCACTGCTGGGAGGGGCTGAGAGGGATTTAGCGAGGGGATTGAGAAGAGATTGCTTTACTGCACAGTGATTGCTTTACTGCTGCTTCCTGTGTGTCGTGCAATCACACAGTACAGAGCTGCCTCTGAAAAAGGCAGTTTTCTGTACACACAGGAATCATTAATAACTGTTTATACAAGCACACACTGAAAATTACTTCAAATGAAAATAATAAGGTTATAAAAATCACACATATTACTGAAAAAAAAATTGTGACACATTCCCTGTGAGGAAAATTCACTCAAAATATGACAGTCCTCTCTCCAACTTCATCTAGTCAGATCTCACAGATGGCCCCCAGCCCCCAGGAAAGCTCAATTTAGACGCTAATCAGCACAGCCAAGACTCATCGTAAATGCTCTTCCATAGGAAGTTGGCACAGCAGGAGATGTGGACACCTGAAAAGAAGCCTCATCTCCATTAATTAGCCCCAAGGCATATGCTGCCTCAAACCACCAAGCTTCAAAGACTTCAATGAAACGACCCAGCCACAGCAGCTCCGAACTTTCATAAAGATTTATAAGAGAATCGTGGAACCGTGGTATACAGCGATTTCACATTTTAAAATGTGAATCTTTATGCACAGCCCACTGCCACTCCCAGGTTTCTAGGGCGCATGGGGACCAAGAAATCCAGAACTGGACCTAGGGAGTCCATAGGATAGGGGTGTCTGATACCGGGCGTAGTGTAGGTCCAGCCGGTTCTGATGGTGGCACCGGTTCGGTTCTGTGCCAATGCCCTGCCGCATTATGGTCCATTTTTGTGTTTCTGTCAGAAACTGCATGACCAGAATGGGAGGAGTTCATAAACCGTCCCAGGGGTGTGTGGGGGAGTGTAGGGGGCTGCTACGTGGGCTGTCCCCTCACAGATATAAGCAGGGGCCCGGGTGTACTGTTGATCCATGGAGGGGGGTACCTAAGAGCATTTCCAGGAGCATCCACATGCAGAAGCCAGGCCACATAAGCCCCCCATGTGGGCCAAGCAAACCAAAAGGTAACTGGACGCATTTTACTGCCTTTGTCTGTAACCATACTTATATTTGCACCTCTGACTCTTATATGTATATTATTATCCTTTTGTATATATTTGTCAAGTGTGCCCTCCAAAGCTAATTAAATCTATAAACTTTAATCTGAGTTAGTCTGTCTTGATCATCGGCCTCACACGCCTAGCACTCAGTCTATAATATATAGCTACCCCAAGGCGGGTTTCGGGCCTTGTTATAAGTCGGTAATGGACTGGTCTTATAACTAAACTAGAAACTGGTAGCAGCCGTTCAGGATTCTGGACGAGGAGTGTGTTCTCTCGTCCTCCCTGGTTCTCCCTGTGCTAGTGTGGACTGGGGTTAACAGTGGAACAGTATCTGGCTGACCTTGTGCACCCCTAGGGGGCAGCGCAACGTCACGATACACCCCAAGTCAGGCCATCAACCCTCGAGTGGGCTGGCGGGGTGGGCTTTTTCCTGACATTCCCTTTAAAGCTTGGACAAAAATGGCTCTTTAAAATGGACAATGATCCGGAGCATACTGCCAAACTGGTTACAAAGTGGGTCAGTTACACCATTTCTGTCAGGAGTAATGCGCCAAAATTCCTACCAACTATTGTGAGAAGCTTGGTGAAGGATATCCAAAACATCTGACCCAAGACATACAGTTTAAGGGCAATGCTACCAAAGACTGAAATGTATGTAAACGTTTGACTTTGCAGAAAGTAATAAAAATGGCTTAAAAAAATTCTCTCTCTCTCATTATTCTGGCATCTGGCAAATATAAATAATTTTGGTAATCCTATTTCACCTAAAACAGTTAAGGTTTATTCTGATTTCATGTCTGATAAAATGAGAAAAACATGCATATGTGTCTTTTTATATAGTGCATGTAACCTTCTGGTTTTAACTGTATCTCATTTATTGATTTTCTCTTATTCCATACTGCATTCACTGCACTATTCTTTATAGTCTTTTCTTAGAACACAAAAGCCACCAATCGTTTCTCCTTTTTTCCTTACCAGGAATAAATTAATGAGTCATGAAAATGATTAACCATGCCATTAAATGATTGTACACTTACAAATCGAAAGCAGCTCCTGACACTGGGTTCAACATTACTTCCTCCAAATGCTGCAACCTCTCCTAGCTGACGAGGTATCTGAATGGCTTCATGTAGTAGAAGGCTAAGCTGTCTTTGATCACAAGTAGCATCTGGTCCAGCTACTTGAGAAAATAAATCTAAGGAAAACATATTTTGGATTATAACAATGATAACAGTGTGTCAGAAGAAAGTATTATTATTACTATAAAACCCTTACTTCTGCAGCCACTTTTGATTTTCCTGCCAAAGCCCTAATTTTTAAATCAGACATGTGACGCTTAATATTAGAATAAATATTTGACACTTTTACCTCTCCATGTGATTCAGAGATTGTTTTCCTGTGACACATTGTACTTCAAGATAATAAGAAATTTTGGTCCATACAATCCTTGTTTATTTGTGAAAAATATAAAAATATTGTCAAATTTGAAAATTTGCCACTTTCAAACTTCAAAAATTTCTGCATGTAAAAGTTATTCCACTCCATATATTCAAACAAAGGCATATACTTTAAGATTCAATTAGTCTCCAAACTGCAAACCACTTGCTTAGTTGGGATCTCCCTAATCCCTTAAACATGTACCAACTTGAAATAGAGTAGCAAGTGAAATATATTTAAAAAGTCTTTATTGTATAAACATATTCTTAAAATATGTAACGCTGAGTGCAAAACGTTTGTGCTACTTGCGTTTAGTTTAGTCCATAGCAGGCAGTCGGAGAGAGTATAAAGTGTCCATCGATATGAGCTCCAGGCGTGTAGTGCTGTGTAGACGCCAATCATGGAGTAACAGACAGGCAGAGACCGAGGAAAACCGTGTGACGTTTCGGGGCGTGTCTTGCCCCTTCTTCAAACACCAAGAAAAGACTTTTTAAATATATTTCACTTGCTACTCTATTTCAAGTTGGTAAAAGTTATTCCACTCAAAATAGTTTATAACTAGCATCTACCATATGTCTACTGTAGGTTGGAATAATTTTGTAGACATTTTTTTTACTACAACATTAGGGGGCTTAGAAATTTAGTAGTAATTTTTTCACATTTTCAAGAAAATTTGCAACATAGATTTTTTTAGGGACTGGTCCAGTTCTGATGTGGTTTAAAGGGGCCTGTATGTTAGATACTCCCATAAATGACTCCATCTAAGAAACTAGACCCCTTAAAGTATTTAAACAGTATTTAAGAAGTTTAACCCATTAGGTATGTCACAGAAATAAAAGCAAAGTGGAGGAGAAATGTCACTTTTTTATCCATTATTCACTGGAACACAGTGAAAGCATATGTGATCAGGGAATTGCAATTCAACATTGATTCCCCAGATTCTGCTGTGTTCAGAGATATCCCATATGTGGTCCTAGTGTGCTATTTGGCTCAACCACAGTCCTCAGAATAGGAGGAGCAGCTACCGGACTCTGGGGTCTCATTTTCATTACGATTTTTTTCAGGCACCATTTTAGGTTTTGGACACCATAAGGTGCTAAAACTTAATAAATACCCCTAAAACTTAATAGACTACAACCCTTAAGGAATATATCCAGGGGTGCAGGAGTTATTGAACCCAAGGTCTATCCAATTTTTTAAGCTTTTAGGCTACATATTTGGGGTAAACGCTGTTTTTAACGCATGGTAGGACGCTATTTGGCTTTTGGAACGCAGGGTTTTGGTGGGTGCCAGGGGCCATTTACAAAGCCCCCCAAAATACCAAATAGAAGGGAAAAACCTTTTTCCAGAAGTAACCCTTTTTGGTTCAAAACCCCCCATAAATTTTCTTTGTGAGTGTAGGGGGTGGCATTTTGGGGTGCAAAGGGGGTTCCTTTTTTTTTTTAACCATTGGGCCCTTGGGAAAATTGGGGGGGGGGTGAAAAAAACCCCAGTTCCCCCAATTTTTCTTTTGGGTTCCCAAATTTTACAGCGTTCGCCCGTGCAGTATAAGTGAACAATAATTTACTATGGGGTGGGTTTCAATTAAAATGATATAAATTTTTTTATAATTTTTTGTTTTAATACTTTTTAAAATTGAGGGTTTTTTTGTCTTTTTAGTTTGCAGCCATAAAATTTTTTATTTTTTCTGTACACGAAGCGGGTTGGGAGGCTTGAATTTTTTTTGGATGAGGGTTTACTTTTTTTTCATTTTTATGTTTATTGGTATCATTTTGGCCCTTTATATGGGGGTTTTTCTTTTAAAATCCCTTTTCCTTTTGGGTGGGGGGGTGAAGAAAATACTGCAAACCCAGTACCTTTTTTTTTTAAATTTTTTTTTAAACCCGGGCCCCCCCATAAGGGAACGTGAAAGGGCAGTTTTATTTTGGGGGGTCGTTTTTGGCAATACCCAATTTATATTTAGAAAGGGTTTTTTTTTTAAAAAAATAAAAATTTTGGGTAGCCAAAAACTTTTTTTTTTTTTTTGCATTTCAGAGGGTGTTTTAAGGGATTTTTTTTTCGGGAAAGAACTGACGTTTTAATTTTCTTAAAAAATTTGGTGTTTATTCCGTTTTTTTTGCTTTTTTTTTCCATTTTAAAGTGTTTGGGGAAAGGGTGAACAAAAAAATTTCAATTCTGGATTTTTTTTTTTTTTGTTTTAAATTTCGGTGTTCATTCGTGCGGGTTTTTTAACAAAGACAGATTTATTGGGGTAGGTTTTTATTTAAGCAGTGATACCAAGTATTTGTTTTTAAATTTTTTTTATTTTTTTTAGGGCCAAAAGACATTTGTAAAGGGGGGAAAAAGGGGTAGTGTTTTGTGTTTTTATTTTATTTTTTTTTGTTTGTATTTTTTTCTTTTTTTTAAAAATTTTTTCCCTTTTTCCCCTAGGGGACTTTTTCAGTGATCCTCAGATCACTGTTTCAAAAAGAGATCAGTTACAAGGAACTGCTCTATATTGGTCTTTATGGCAATGTTCGTCACCCTGCCCGCAAGCCCACAAAAGCATTGCAGGGCATTTTTGACGTACGGACAGCCTGGAAGTGTTTTTTTTCATTTCCCGGGCTGCAGGTACCCGAAAAAGCAGCCTTGCCGCCTACCCATTTTGGGGCACCCCCTTTAAAAATACTGGGCTTTGGGGGGCCCCCATAGCCTACCCCGGGGTTTTTCCCCCCAAAAAAAAACAGTGTCCCTTTATTAATTTTTTCTTTAAAAACGAAACTAAAAACTTATTTTTGGGGGAGGTTTTTTTTTTTTTTTAAAGAACAAAAAATTCACATTTTATTTTAAAAAAAACATCAACATGTTTTTTTAATTATGTAGTGATTTCATCCCCAAAATTGCCCTTAAACAGCCCAAAAATCCTTTTTAATTTTTTTATAAAATTTTAAAAAAACACTAGGTTTATTTTTTGGGGGGGGTTTTTTATTTTTCGGGGAAAAAGGGTATATACCTATCTACCCAGTTTGGGGCCCCCCCTTTCTATCTAAATACCCACCAAAGTGGGTCCCCCGTTTGGCCCACCTTTCCTGGGGTCCCCCCACAGCCAGGGTTTTCCCTCGAAAAAATCAGGACCCCCTACAGCTTTTAAGGGGTTTTGGGGGACCCCTCAATTACGCCCCCATTGCCCCACCCACTCAAAAGTCAACCCCCAAAAGGAAAAAAAAAAAAAATTTCAAAATTTCGCCCTTATTTTTTAATTTTAAAAAATTTATCAATATTTTTGCGGGTCGTTTCATATCAAGGGCAAGAAAATAATGCCCCCTGATAACCCCATGGGCACCCCCATTATGTTACTGACCCCCAAACAGTATGCCCCGACCAATATTGCAAAAAAAACAATATCTAAGACCATATTAATACCGCCGCTTTTTCACTACCTACTGTATGATTTAACAATACCACCGTATGTTAGTGAATATTAATTCATTAGACCGATATTTCAGGGGTATTATAGGGATTAGATATACAGTGTTACAGTGGAGTTACATTTTAAGTGATCATAGGTGACGTTCATATGACCAGTTGTTCACTTTTCCCTTCTCTTCTCAATTCGATCCCATCTAGATGACTTTTATAAGAGGGGCCCGCACAGCTAGGGCCCAGGGTGGAGGGGGGCACTGGTGGCAGGGTGGGCTTCGAGGGGCCATTAGAGGGCCTTAAGAGAGGGATCTGCACAAGTAGGGACCAGGGAAGGAGGGGGGGCACTGAGCAGGTGGGCTTCAGAGGGGCCCGAGGCTTCAGAGGGATTTCTTGCACAGCTAGGCCCAGGGGCGTGGGCAGGGGCTTAAGAGGGGCCCCACACTGCTGGTGCCCGGGGGGGGTGATGGGGTGCCCCAGTGGTTTCATTGTGGTGTGCTGGGGCAGGGTGGGCTTCAGAGTGGCCCCAGGGGGAAGGTTGCTGGGTTAGTGAGGGTTGGGCTTCTTAGGGCGACTCCAGGGTGCTTCAGAGGGGCCCCCACAAGCTGGGGCACAGGTGAGACCCTGTGGTAGGGTGTGGGGTTTTCAGTGGGGGGTGCTGGTGGCAGGTGTGGGCTTTGAGGGGGACCCACTCATCTGGGGCACAGGTGAGGCACTGGGGGGGGTGGTGAGTGGTTTCAGGGGGAGTTGCTTGGGGAGGGTGGATTTGAGTAGTATAAACAAATTTGGGAGGGGGGCGCACTCCTCGAGGTCAACAGATGCACTCGATACATTAACAAAGCTGCAGCAGCGTCTAACTCACTTCAGATTCTTCTGCTCATCCTATGATGGGATCGGCCACGCTCTCTCTCTCTCTCTGCAGGAGTCACTGAAGCCCCGCCTACAGGCAGTGAGAAAGGAGGGGCCGATCCCATCACAGGACGAGCAGAAGAATCTGAAGTGAGTGAGACGCTGCTGCAGCTTTGTTAATGTATCGAGCACTCCGGTGACTCGGCGTGCGGCCCCCCCTTACATTTTGTGATAGTCAAGCCCACCCTGCCCCTGTGACTCGGAGCCTGGCCCCCCTCATCTCACTCTGAGCCACACCGGCCCCAGCGGACGGTCAGCAGTGCCGCGGGGGCCCTCGTTTCTGCCTCTCAGGAAGCAGTTTGTGAACCCAAGAGGGGCCTGCTTGCAGAGTGACCCTTGTTTCTGCGGGCCCCGTACAGGAGTATGGGATTGTACCCATGTACGGCTGGCCGCATGTACACAGCCAGTACTACGCCTATGTGGGGGCCCATTTTAGCCTATCTACCTAGCTACCTAGGGTATACCTACTGCCTAACTAGCCAGCTACCTGGGGTCTAGAAACTGCCTACTTAGCTGTCTGGGACCTACCTGTCTACTTGTGGGCTGCCTATAGCCTACCTATCTACCTAGGGGTTGCCTACTTAATTGGGGCCTAACTACTGCCTACCTAGGGCCAATCTACCTATCTAACTGTAGCTTACATACCTAACTGGGACCTATCTATCTACCTGTGGCCTAACTACTGAGTACCTACCCACCTAGGGCCTACTAATCTATCTACTGGGGGTCTACCTACATGTTATAGAATATGAGAGGTACAGGCCATAGCTGTAACACAATCTCCAGATAATTAACATTTAAACATTGCTATTTTGATTTTTTTTCTTTTTTTGGTATGTGTCATCAAATTATGTGGCATTTCAATAACAAACTTTCTTATCCTTTCTCATTACTTTTGGAAGTATATTCAATACTGTATATGTTTTCATTGTTGGGGGATAAAATTGGGGGTTTGTTGTATATTGTATACTGAATACCTTACTTTTTATGATCATTCATGTCTAAAAAAAAGTCAATAAAAAAGAAAAATTAATTAAAATAAAAAAGTACATCTTGTCCTGTAAAAACAAGCCTTCCTATGTCTATGTAGGCAGAAAAACAGCACAGCAAACCAAACTAAAAAAAGAAATGTTTCAATAAACTTGAATATAAAAACAAAAGTTCATGCTGTGTTCTAGTTCCCTCTGGCATCCTCCCCTTTACACCAATAGAACAAGATTAGCTCCTTACCAACATTGGACATCCCCATATCGGTATAGTCCAGGAGGTGTTCATGAAAATCGAGTATGGTAGGTCTGGAAATCATACGGTGGCTCAAAACGATGGAGCATGTAACAGCATGATAAGAACATGGAACCAGCTGTATATTACAACTGGCCTCATGGTTTGTAGCCCACAGGTGGCGCTCACAACAACTAACCCCATTATTTTTTTACCTTTTTTGGGCGTTGTAAAGGGGCAGCAAAGGGTAAGACAGAGGGAGCTCCCTCTGTCTGCATCGGCTAAGCTGCAATGTGATCGAAGCTGCTGATGCTCTTCCTAGCAACCTAGAAGTCTAACAAAGGCTTCTTGGCTGCTTGTGATGTCACTACACCTAGCTGTACCCTGAGGGCTGGGCCGGACATAGTGATTGACAGTTACAATGCATAGGAATACTGCTATGCATTGTAACAATGATCTGAGGATCACTGATACAAGTCAATCATGGGGACACATAAAAAGAATGTGAAAAAGTAAAAAAAAAAATAAAGTACGCGTATTTGGTATCAGCTCGTGTGTAATGACCTACCCTATGCTTTAAAACAAAAGTCACAGAATTGCGATTTTCGTTCATCCTGCACCCCATAAAATGGAATAAAAAGCAATCAAAAATTCATATAAACACCAAAGTGGTACTAATGAAAATCGGTTCATCCCAAACAAAAAGCCCTTAGACAGCTCTGTACACAGAAAAATAAAAAAGTTACTTGGTACTTTGGGGCTTTGCAAGTGCAACATGGTACTCACCTAAATCTATGTTCCAAAAGCCAAATAGTGCTCCCTTCCCTGCACGCCCTGCCATGCGCCTAAACAACAGTTTACACCCACATATTGCCGTGCTTGGAAGAAATTGTGTAACAAATTTCGGGGTACATTTTTTCCAGAATTCCTTTTAAAAATGAAAAATTTTCAGCTAAAATTACAGATAATAAAATTAATTTAGCATTTTCTGAAGCTTTGGGTTGAGTCAAATAGCGTACTAAGGTCACATTTGGGTTATCACTAAAAACAACCGAACTGGGGGAAATCGATGTTGAGTTGCATTTCCCTATTATCGACTATGTTCCAGTGAATAATGAATATACATTTAAAATCTGCATAGAAAATACAAATTTTATAAATTGTACCTTCACTTTGCTTTAAGAGGATTAATAAATTTCCTAAATGTAGTTTCTTATATGGAGTAATTTATAGGGGTATCTAACATACAGTCCCACTCAAAGCCGATTTAGAACTGGGGGGGGGGGAAAAACTCGGTTACCTAAAAACGCATCTAATGTTGCAAAAAATTACTACTTTTTTTCTAAGCTCCCTAATGTCGTAAAAAAAAGACAAAAAAAATTATTTCAACATACAATAGACATATGCTAGATGCTAGAAATTTTAGAATTTTGAAAATTGCTAATTTTTCAAAATTTTCAAAACCTTCTGATATTCTCACAATTAAAAAAGGATTGTATCGACCAAAATTTCTTACTAACGTAAAGGTCAATACGTCACAAGAAAATAGCCTTTGAATCACATGGATAGGTAAAAGTATCAAAAAGTTATTTCCCTTTAAAAGGAAAAATCAGTTTTCAAAAGTGGGCTCTTCAGGAGGTCAAAATGGCTTGGGGGGGTGGGGGATTAACTGTCTTTTAAACTGTTTTTCTGAAAAAAATTCTTCCCAAAAAAGGTATTCTAAAACATCCAATAAAAATATTTTTCACTTAGTTTTCCCTTTAAATCACAGTACAAAAACAAAAACATTCCAGTTTTTTGGAAAGAGCCAAATTCTTCAACCCGAGCACTAAACAAAAAGGACAAATCATTATCAGATTTTGCTTTTTGTTATCTCAATAAACACTATAATTAAAAACATTTATTTTAGTCGTTTTGTTTGTAACAATTTTTTTCCAAGATGATCAAAATCAAAAAATTTTGGGGAAAATCGTTTAAAGAAATTTTGGGTGCGTTCCACAAGCGTTTGTCAGTTTGTGCTGAAAAAAAATACCCCCCCTTCCACTTTCCTTTCCCCCCTCTCCCCCTTTTTTATTCTCTAGCTCTTTTTATAGTAACTAATGCTTTTCCAATTTACCCCTATAGACAGCCAATTTTTGCTTATCTGGTACTAGCATGTATCCTTTCATTGATATGTATATCTTGGGCCTCCATGGCTTCATCTGCAAGTATTGATATTTGTAGTGCATTGCATTGTTGTTAATAGTTTGTTCCGTATCTCAGGATTGCGCGAGGATACAATACTTTGTACAATTTGTACGGTAGGTGGAAAGGGGAAGGTTGGGGGTTTTTTTTTTTTTTTTTATTACCCACTCTCGCAAAGTTACAAGGGCCCGAAAAAATGAAGGGGGATTTACTTTCTTTGAATTTGGAACTTATATCCACTTATATCCCTCTTGATTTTCTAATATGGGAAAAAACGCAAATTTTTTTTTCTTTTTGGAAAATGCGTGGGCTAAACGACTATTTTTGGGCACTAGTTTTTAAGGGTTTTAAACACAAAAAATGAATTTGCCTCGGGGGCCCATATGATTCCATATAGGTTACCATTGCTCAATAGACCGTGGTTTGAGTGGTCTTACCACTCAGCCTTCACAAACTGTGCCAGGGGAGTCTCTAATTTTGTTAGCCACACTAGGTCTCACTAGGGCGGTTGTGGATACATATGGGAAATACATAGTTTGGTGTGCCGCCTGTTCCACATATCATTTATTTTAATTGGTGTATATACCCCACCTCCGTACTCCTCTGTTGTGATGAAGGAAATCTTGGGTATTATCACCTCATACAGTGTACGGGATAAATAGCTCCAGCGGTCCGGGGCCCTCATCCTTACAGTCACTGGTGTCTACTTTGGCATTATGGATGTATGGCAAACTCGCTATACAAAAGTACTTCAGTACTCGTGTTTCACCCCGCAATTTGATACTCTGTCGCATGTAGATTTTATGTTTATTCACTCATCTTTGCTTCCAATTGTAGAGACAGTGCAGGATTTGGCTAGATCAATATCAGATCATGTGCCAGGTATGATGTTTTTTAAGATGGATAACATGCCCCCCAGAACTAAATAGCGCTTAAACCCATTTTGGTTGAAAACTTTATCACCATCATCTTACTTTCTTGACAAGTGGCGCACAGTTTTCCAGGAAAATACTGGCACAGCATCAACTGTAATGATTTGGGATACTTTCAAGGAGTTTGTTTGGGGTACCATGACTGCTGACATTAATGGTCTTAAAAGGGGGCTGGCACACCAAGAGCTTCAGCTGGCTAGGGATGTCACAGAGGCGGAATTGCGCTATACCAGAGAACCATCCAATGCATATGAGATGAATGGCTTTGCAAGACTAGATTATATCAAATCTGTCTGCATTCTAAGGCACAAAAAAGGCCTTTTTCTGTAAACAGTCTTATTTTGAGAGCGGTGAAAAATGCAGGAAATTCTTGGCTTGTATAGCCAAGGGGGTCTCAGAACCTCCTATTATTTCTCCCTTAATATCTCCTGATGGGATACACAGGACCATTCCTAGACTAAATTGCACTCAGGACCGGGGTGAAGAAATTTCTCTCCCTCCCACTCTTGTTGTACCACGCTGCAACACATTGCATCACCAACAACCAGAGCCAGAATATATAAAAAGCTAGAACACAATGTTCTATGTAAAATAATAGTCCGACAATAAGCAAATAACACTGCAACACAAAAAACAAGAATCCCAAAGATGATATTACCAATAATTCTACTAAGACCACTTATCACCACCACATAGTGACCAAATAATACTGCCACACCATAACCACATATCACCACCACATTGTGACTGAATAATACCGCCACACCATAATCACATATCACTACAACATAGTGACATAATAATAGCATCACACCATTACCTCATATCACCACCACATAATGACTGAATAATACCATGACCACATATCACCACCACATAGTGACTAAATAATAGCACCACATATCACCACCACATAGTGACTGAATAAAACCTCTACACCATGACCACATATAATCACCACAAAGTGACTAAATAATACCACAACACCATGACCTCATATCACCACTACTTAGTGACTGAAAAATACCTCCACACCATGACCTCATTTCACCACCACAGTGACTGAATAACACCACCAAATAGTGACTGAATAATACCACAACACCATAACCACATATCATCACCACATAGTGACTGAATAATACCACAACACCATGAAAACATATCACCACCACATAGAGGCTGAATAATACACGATATCATTAATGAATATAAGCCATTATACTACAATCAATATTACCACCATACAGTGACAATACAGTTTTAGATACCAGTTGTACACAGGCGCTCTGCATACTTATGAGAGATTACACTAAACTTACATCCATGAAATCAACGGAGACTTCTTTGAAGTGTTGTTTTCTTCTTTGATGTTTTGTACTATTTCCTTTTTCTTCTCAATTCGGTCCAGACCGCCATGACATCTTCTCCTGGCCGCGACTCTTCACTGTAGAATCTACAAAACAAACATCTTAGACTCCTCACTTTTCCAGCACTTCCCTACCAGTTCCTCTCGCTGTACAAACTCCCCATCTATATTCCCTCTAATGGTAATAATGACCCCTCTGTGCCTCTAACAGTAAAAGTGCCCCAAAACAGCTTTTGGGATCCCATTTGTGTAACAAGTTTTAGTCTTGTTTTGCATTCCCTTATAGGAGGTATTTAAAACCCCCAATATAGATAGGTAGGTAGACCTATAAGTTCCCCAATAGATAGATAGTTGAATAGGCCTTCTTAATAAGTAAGAATATAGGTCCCTAGCATCTAGTTATATAGGCCCCTTGTAGGTAGCTGAGTAGGTATATAGGGCCCTTGTAGGTAGGAATATAAGCCCCCCAGTCGCTAGTTGGGCATAGAGGCCCCCAGTAGGTATGTATATACAGCAAAGGAAATAATTATTTGATCCATTTGATTGTGTAAGTTTGCCCACTGACAAAGACATGAATAGTCTATAATTTTAAGAGTAAGTTAATTTTAACATTGAGAGATAGAAAATCCAAAATAAAATCCAGAAAACCACATTGTTTAAATTATATAAATTTATTTGTATTTTTCAGTGAGAAATAAGTATTTGATCCCTCTGGCAAAAAGACTTAATACTTGGTGGCAAAACCTGTGTTGGCAAACACAGCAGTCAGACTTTTTTTGGTAGTTGCTGATGAGGTTTGCGCACAGGACAGGAGGAATTTTGGTCCACTCCTCTTTGAAGATCATCTCTAAATCATTAAGATTTTGAGGCTGTCGCTTGGCAACTCAGAGCTTCATAAGTTTATGGTCTGGAGACTGGTTAGGCCACTCCATGACCTTAATGTGCTTTTTATTTCAGCCACTCCTTTGTTGCCCAGCCATGACCCACTTTTAATGTCCTGGCGGAGGGAAGGAGGTTGTCACTCAGGATTTTAGGGTACATGGCTCCATCCATTTTCCCATAGATGATTCTTGACAGTGGGGTCTGTGTTCTTTGGGTCATAGGCAGAAAACACGGCAAGTTCAGTTCATGCCAAAGAGCTTAATTTTTGTCTCATCTGACCACAGCACCTTCTCCCAATCACTCACAGAATCATCCAGGTGTTCATTGGCAAACTTCAGACGGGCCTGCACATGTGCTTTCTTGAGCAGGGAGACCTTGCGGGCACTGCAGGATTTTAAACCATTACAGTGTAATGTGTTTCCAATCGTTTTCTTGGTGACTGTGGTCCCAGCTGCCTTGAGATCATTAACAAGTTCCCCCCGTGTAGTTTTAGGCTGATCTCTCACCTTCCTCATGATTAAGGATATCCCATGAGGTGAGATTTTGCATGGTGCCCCAGATCGATGTTGATTGACAGTCATTTTGTATTTCTTCCATTTTCTTACCATATCACCCAGCATCTTTCTTATGGTTTTGTAGCCCATTCCAGCTGATCTTGTCCCTGACATCCTTAGAAAGCTCTTTGGTCTTGCCCATGTTGTAGAGGTTAGAGTCTGACTAATTAATTGAGTCTGTGGACAGGAGTCTTTTATAAAGGTGACTATTTAAAACAGCTGTCTTTAATGTAGGTAACGAGTTGATTAGGAGTGTCTAACTGGTCTGTGGGAGCCAGAACTCCTAATGGCTGATAGGGGATCAAATACTTATTTCTCTCAGCAAAATTCAAATAATTTTATATAATTTATACAATGCAATTTTCTGGATTTTATTTTGGATATTCTATCTCTAACTGTTAATACACTCACCGGCCACTTTATTAGGTACACCATGCTAGTAACGGGTTGGACCCCCTTTTGCCTTCAGAACTGCCTCAATTCTTCGTGGCATAGATTCCACAAGGTGTTGCAACGATGCTCAATTGGTACCAAGGGCCCAAAGAGTGCCAAGAAAATATTCCCCACACCATGACACCACCACCACCAGCCTGAACCGTTGATACAAGGCAGGATGGATCCATGCTTTCATATTGTTGACGCCAAATTCTGACCCTACCATCCGAATGTCACAGCAGAAATCGAGACTCATCAGACCAGGCAACGTTTTTTCCAATCTTCTACTGTCCAATTTCGATGAGCTTGGGCAAATTGGAGCCTCAGTTTCCTGTTCTTAGCTGAAAGGAGTGGCACCCGGTGTGGTCTTCTGCTGCTGTAGCCCATCTGCCTCAAAGTCCGCCGTACTGTGCGTTCAGAGATGCTCTTCTGCCTACCTTGGTTGTAACGGTGGCTATTTGAGTCACTGTTGCCTTTCTATCAGCTCGAACCAGTCTGCCCATTCTCCTTTGACCTCTGGCATCAACAAGGCATTTCCCCCACAGGACTGCCGCTCCCGGGATGTTTGTTCTGTGTCGGACCATTCTCTGTAAACCCTAGAGATGGTTGTGCGTGAAAATCCCAGGAGATCAGCAGTTTCTGAAATACTCAGACCAGCCCTTCTGGCACCAACAACCATGCCACGTTCAAAGGCACTCAAATCACCTTTCTTCCCCATACTGATGCTCGGTTTGAACTGCAGGAGATTGTCTTGACCATGTCTACATGCCTAAATGCACTGAGTTGCCGCCATGTGATTGGCTGATTAGAAATTAAGTGTTAACGAGCAGTTGGACAGGTGTACCTAATAAAGTGGCCGGTGAGTGTATAAAAGCCCCTGTAAGTAGATATATGGCTCCTGTAGGTGGGAATATGACCCCTGCAGGTAGGTGTATGGCTCCTGTAGGTAGGTACATGGCTCCTGTAGGTGAGTATATAGCCCTTGTAAGTAGGTTTTTGGCCCCTGTAGGTGGGTATACGGCCCCTGTTGGTGGGTATATGGCCCCTATAGGTAGAAATATGGCCTCTGCAGGTGGTTATTTAGCCCCTGCAGGTTATTATATGGCCTCTGTAGGTAGGTATTTGGCCCTTGTATGTGGTTATATGACCCCTTTAGGTGGGCATATGACCCCTGTAGGTAGGTATATGGCACCTGTAGGTACGATATGACCCCTGTAGGTGGGTATATGGCCCTATAGGTGCTTATATGGCCCCTGTAGGTAGACATATGGCCCGGTAGATATATTCCCCCAGTAGGTGGGTATATGGCCCCTGTAGGTAGAAATATGGCACTGTAGGCGGATATATGGCCCCTGTAGGTAGAAATATGGCCCCTGTAGGCAGGTATATGGCCCCTGTAGGTAGAAATATGGCCCCTGTAGGCGGGTATATGGCCCTGTAGGTGGGTATATGGCCCCTGTAAATAGAAAAATAAAATAAAAGAAGGTACTCGCCTTTTTATGTTCCCATGCTGTGCTAATAGCTCCGGGAGCAGGTGAACAGCGTAAGCAGCATGACGTCATCATGCTGCTTACGCTGCCATACTGCTCCAGGGATCTCCTGGGCCAAAAGCGAGGCTTCCGGCCTGGGAGACTCAGCGTCACAGGGGATGTGATGAAGGCTTCGGATCACTCCCCTGCGATACTGAGGTAAATGTACAGCGCTCACTGAGCACTATACATACAATGAAAAAGGCAGGAGGGTAACGAACCATCTTGCCTTCTCCCTGTACAAGCAGCTGCACAGCTAGTGTGCAGCTATTAACTATGCGGCCGGTTTAAAACAGACACGAAGAGGCAAGTAGTAATCACTGGGCGGGTGAGGTGGGTGGTACTCCCATCAGTGACCGTCACTTCGGCGCCCCCCCCCCCCGCCCCTCTCAGTGTCGCAGTGGCACCCCAGGTGACAGTCCATCTCGCCCGCCTGTAGGAAAGGCCCTGGGGATACATATTCACAACCGCTTAGCAATACATATTCCGCACCTATTATCAAACCCTCTACTCTTCTCATACCCCACAGCCATTGAGAGTAAATCATACTTTTCAAGCCTCACTCTTCCTACCTAAGCTTCAGATGATAGTTTATTCCTAGATAGCCCAATCACAGTGTAAGAAATAATAGATTCTATGTGATTTTTCCAGGCCTCCCTATCAAATTTTATAGGGAATATGCAGAGTTCCTCACCCCACAGCTATTTGAGGTATATCAGGCAGCTATCTATGATATGTCCCTACCCCTCTATGTGTGAAGCCATCATAGTGGTCCTTACTAAACCAGGCAAGGACCCATTGTACTGTGACTCTTATCTCCCTTCTCCAAACTGACATTAAAATATTAGCTAATTAACTCACTAGGAGATAAAATCACGTTATCCTGTCTATTGTACACGCTGATCAAACAGGCTTCTTGCCTGGGAAATTGACTGCTCTAAATCTATGACGATTATTTACAAACTTGCAAGTCCCCTCCATAATGATGGATCCAGAATAATAGTATGCTTTGATGCTGCTAAGGCTTTCGACTCAATTGATTGGCCTTATCTGTTTCTTACCTTGGAAAACTTTGGCTTTGGTTCCACATTTATAAATTGGGTGAGGTTGCTCTATTCTAGTCATATATCTAGAGTCACTGTTAATGGCTGGTTATCTGACGCTTTTTCTTTATGCAGAGGTACTCGGCAGGGTTGCCCCCTGTCCCCCCTATTTTTTGCTTTAGCAATGGAACCCTTTCAAGCCAATATTAGGCCAGATGCACAAATTAAAGGCCTATCTTTCCCCCCCCGTATATGAAAAAATTAGTATGTATGCTGACGACGCTCTGCTATATTTATCATATCCGCAGGAATCTTTGCATACTACTTTAAATGTTATTACAGAATGTGGGACCTTTTCAGGATTACTAATTAATCTAAATCTAATATTTTACCATTAGATATTTTGGTTCCTGTAGAAAATTCTGTAGTTTCCCCCTTAGTTTGGGTGTCCTCTATTACACACCTTGGGATACAAGCCTCTATATCTGCCCAAGATTTTGAAACCTTAAATATTACCCGCTCATTGCAGTCCTACAAAATAAAATCAATAGCTGGTTATCCACTGCAGCTCGGATCAGCCTGGTTAACATGTCACTTTTACCCAAATTATTATATATACTCCAGCAAGCCCCTGTATATCTACCCACATGCCTAATAAATCGGGTTGCTATAAATAAAATCCCATCACACCCACACCTTTGTGATTGAGTCCGTGTACTATGCTAGGAAAGCTATCACGAAGACATGGCTGGCCTCCAGATCCCCTTCAGTCGCCTGCAGTGATGAACTGCTAAGGACACCAGGTCTGTAGCTATTGCGACTAGCACTGGCAGCCTATCAGGAGAGATCGAACAGGTCTGTAACTTTAGCGACCTGATGCAGTCCATACAAGAGGGGATATCTAGGAATTGGTAGGACACTGTTGATGGATACATATTGCAAAGTGATTTGTTTTTGCAAGATCTTTAACATAAAAAGCAATCCTTGTAGTGAGACAACCTCTTTAATGTATTACCACATAAAAATGGATTTATAAACATAGAAATTGTCTGAACAAATTTTATAAGATATGGAGAAGATTGCTGAACTCCCCTGACACAATATGTAACTCTCAGGCTCTGTCGTATGAGGATCCGCCAAACCCTTAAGAATATTGTATATTGCTTAAAATACATTCTATACTAGCCCACAGGCATATAAATACGTCATAACTAAACCCACTTAACTATACATCTTACGCCAATGTTAATTGATCTATTCACACTCAAATATAAGCGTTGACTAGCTGTGAGAGTAGAAGTTTTATAGTTTTTTGTTTTGCTAATTGATTATAATCTAGACTCTGATAAGTTTCAGATTGTTCAGTCATTCATTCTGCACTTCTACATAGGTACTTCACCAAATTGCTATAAAGTCATTGTCGGTCCAGTGTAATTGCATTTATGTAACATCATGACTACGGATCAGTGAATCGATTCTAACAAAATGGAATTCGTTTAGAATTTCAGAGAAAATTCGATTCTGAATGAAGCCGAAGTTCATGGCGATTTGCGGTAACAAATCTAAAATAGCCGCGAGCATATGGCGTGACATGGGGCAGAGAACTATGGGAGGAAGAAAGGAACACCCTCAATGACATGTGCAGACATGCAGCCAATCAGCAGCAATCCAGCTTCTGTGACGTCACAGCCCTATAAATACTGAATCCATCTTAAATTCTGCCACTTCTCACTTTGTCTCCTATGCACAAGCATCTGGCTTTAGCAGCACTTGATTGCACTCTGTGCAAAATACTTCTGATTTTTGAGCTACTGAGGTGAAAGATCTTCACAAGTGTCTTTCATATACACAACTGTTCCTGAAAAAGCATTTTTTTATTTTGGGATATTGCAATTTGTGCCCAAGAGTTCATTTATCCTCTATTTGTAAGGTATTCTGAGTCAAATCCAGGGTGTGTATTTCTGCCTCATACACGCCTGAAATCCATCAAGTTCAGTCTCTAAGGCATTTTATTCTGTGCCCAAGAGTTCATTTATCCTCTGTTTGTGGGGTATTCTGAGTCAAATTTAGGGTGTGTGTATTTCTGCCCCATACACACCTGAAATCCAGCAAGTTTATTCTGTAGGGCATTTTATTCTGTGCCCAAGAGTTCATTTATCCTCTGTTTGTGAGCTATTTTGAGTCGAATCCAGGGTGTGTGTATTTCTGCCCCATACATGCCTGAAATCCATCAAAGTCAGTCTATATGGTATTTTATTATGTGGCCAAGTTAATTTATCCACTTGTTGTGGGGAATTCTGTGTGAAATTCAGTGTGTGTATTTATCATATATAGACATCGCCATTAAAGAGAGTTTGTTGTATTGTAAATTTTTGATCAGTTTGTCTAACAGAGAGGTGGCAAGTCCTTCACATGCGAGTGGCAGTGTCACAAATGTTCCTGGAGCAGTCGCAGCACAGTAAGGGGATCTCGCAGCAGAGGTGACTCGGTGACTTGGGTGTCATCTAGCGGCTGTGTGTTGATCACCAACCCAATGGTTCTTGAATGGTTGACTAGGTCATCAACTTCTTCCCAGATGACATCTGACAACCCCAGCCGAGAGTCGGTGGGTTCGTCAGACACAACCCTTAGTTGGCATGGCCTGGGAGCAGGTCAGGGGCCCTCACCTGTCCTCAACCCACCTCTGTCGCGTTCGGTTCCCTCAGCCAGAGAATTACTATATGTTGTGGGCTCTGCGCCACAATACAGCGAGGACGAAGTAATTGAGGACAGTCAGCAGCTACTTGGCAGCAAAGAGGTGGGGCAGACATCCACGGCTTCTTGCAGTAGGTGGGCAAATAGTGATGTGAAGAGTGGCATGGAGGGTTATGTTACTAGCGGTCAGGCTCTGTACACCGAGACTGTTGAGGAGGACAGCAGTGACGGGCAAACACTAATTGATGACGATGTAGCCGATCGCACTTGGGAGTCGGGTGAAGCAAGGGCTTCATCATCATCATAGGGAGAAGAGGGCGGAAGCTTGCGCATCAGGCAGCATCACAGGCAGTAAGTCGGTAGTGTGGCCAGGAGTCAGCAGGGTGGCAGAAGTGTGAGGCCGGGAGCCAAACCACCACGTTGTAGACCACCCGCTTCGCAGGTCCCTTCCAGCTCAGAAAGTAGTGGCGCAGGAGCTCACCGAGGCAGCGGCGGTAGCAGCCAGTCAGTGTGGAGCGTTGGTGGTAAAATCACCTACTCGGCGGCAGTTTTTTGCCAAGACACCAGAGGTGGCGAACATGGCTATATGTAGAATCTGTGGGCAGAAAGTGAAGCGTGGCCAGGGACCTAACGTTGGAACCATGGCCCTGCGTCAACACATTCAGTGTCACCAGCCACTGGCCTGGGAGAAACGTGTCTCAGATGTGGTGGTCCATCCTGCCACAGCAACAGCAGCAGCACCTAGTGGCACACATGCCATTTCAGGCAGTCAAGGCTCCACCACCTGTGCTGAAGGGAGCTGTTTATGTTTCCCATCATCTACCGGTCCAGATGCTCCTGCTTGTTGCCACTCATAGCGCCAGCAGTCATTCACCGAGGCGATTGCCAAGAGACAGCAGTATGTGTCCAGCCATCCTAAGGTGCAGAAGCTGACTGTGCTCCTGTGCAAGTTGGTGGTATTGCAGTCCCTCCTTTTCCAAGTGGTGGACTCCGTTTAGAGAACTAATGGCTTGTGCCGAGCTGAGGTGGAGAGTCCCAAGCCGTCATTTCTTTTTGAAAAATGCAGTACCAGCCCTGCACAAATATGTAGAACAGAAGGTGGACCAGTCCTTGAGCTTGTCAATGTCTTCCAAAGTGCATGACAGCGCGGATATGAGGAGCTGTAACTACGGTCAGGGACAGTACATGTCCTTTACGGCCCACTGGATGAATGCGATTCCTGCTAGCCACACCAGCAACTTGGGCAGGAGACGACGCTTTCTCCTCCACGTTGTCAAACTGCTGATCCTGCGCCAATGTCCGCATCCACCTCCACTGCCACCTCAGCCTCCACATGTCTTAGTGCTCCTCCATCATACCACATGTGCAGGGCACGGCGGTGTCATGCAGTTCTACACCTTGTTTGCCCTGGGCGGACAAAGTCACACAGGGGAGGAACTGCTCCGCATCATGCAAGGCAAAATCGATTTGTGGCTTTCTCCGTGACAACTGAAAATCGGAACCATGGTGACAGACAATGGAAGGCACATGCTGTCTGCGCTGCGCCGAGGAGGGCTGAGCCATGCTCCCTGCATGGCACACGTGTTCAAGACGTTCTAAAAATGGCCAGGAAACTTTTCATGCACTTTAGTCATTCTTACAGCGCCAAGCACACCCACCTTAATTGTAGCAGCAGAACTGCCTCCCCCAACATAGGCTAATATGCGACGTTTCCACGTGTTTGAATTCCAGCCTCCATATGCTGGACCGACTCTATGAAGAGAGAAAGGCCATTAATAATTTCTTGATGATCCAAGCGGACAAGAGTACTCCCCTGTGTAATTTTGAGGTCAGCCAGTGGCAGCTCGTGCCTGACACCTGCCATTTGCTCTGGCCCTTTGAGGAGGCCACGTTATTTGTCAGTCATCAGGACTACGGGATGAATAACGTCATTCCACTGCTTCATGTCCTGGAAGAGATGCTGCAAAATCTGTTTGGTCAAGGGACTGGAGACGTGCCGACTACATCTCATGGCCACATGAGTCCAGTGGGGGCTGAACTGGAGGAGGAGGACATTGGAGCACAAGCAGTGGCTGGTGAAATGAGTGTTTTTTCTATTCAGGTGACAGGAGACGAGGAGCAGGAGCAGCTGGAGGAGACAGAGGGAGATGAGGAAGACGAGGCAGATGACCCAGACACACCATGGCAGTATACAGTGGAGATGGAGCGCAGATGGCCCGCTGCATGCTGATTTGCGCCTGGGTAGTGACGAATAGTCACCATCTGAAACAGGGATGACTTCTGGCTCTCCACCCTCTTGGACCCTCGCTACCGGTTCAAAATGGGAGCCTTTTTTTCACATGCAGAGAGGGAGGACAAACTCTCTGACCGGGGGGTTCCTCATCGCTCACGTACCACTTCCATGGCTGCTGTGGGGGGTGGCGGAGTAGGACCAGTACCAGCTCCATCAGCATCAACTTGAGTCTGGAGTCATTGATGAACAGCTTCCTTCACCTGCCTAGTGAGGAAGGTACTCACCAGCAGCAGCACCAGCACCTGGAGCAGACCCTGAACCAGCAGGTGGTGGCCTACTTGGACAGCACTCTGCCACCCCACATAGAAGATCCGCTGGACTACACGGCAGCCAAACTGGATGTGTGGCCGCAACTTGCCGAGTTTGCACTGGAGAAGCTGTGCTACCCGGCCAGTCATGTGGCATCAGCGCGGGTGTTCAGTGCGGCTGGTGATATAGTTACCACTAGGAGAACTCGCTTGTCCACCCGAAATGTGGAGAGACTCACCTTTGTCAAGATGAATCTGGCGTGGATCGGCCAGGATTTACACACACCAATGCCTGATGCATCAGATTAGATCAGCCATGACACCTCACCAAAACTTTGAGAAATTAGTCTGGATTCTTCTGACTACCTGCCTCAGCTACTATTCTAATTCTGCCACCCGCTTGATGCCACACATCTGCTGACTGCTCCATCTACCACCCACCATCTTTACCAGGGACTGGTATTGCCACCCACCTCCCCACTTTTCACTAGGCCATTATGTAGACTTCTGATGCTGCTGTCACTTCCTAAATCTGTCAATGTGCCACTCTCCAGTCTGCTGCTGCTGTTGCTGCCGCCACCTCCATACTGTGTCATTGTGCCGCTCTGTGGCATACTCATGTTGCTGCCACCCCCTCAATTTGTCATTGTGCCACTCTCTGACCTCATGCTGCTGCTGTTTTTGCCACCACCTCCACACTGTGTCATTGTGCAACTCTGAGGCCTACTCATGCTGCTGACAGTTCCACAAACTGTCATTGTGCCACTCTGTTGTCTACTCATGCTGCTGCCAGCTCCACAATCTGTCATTGTGCCACTCTGTGGTCTACTCATGCTGCTGCCACCTCCATAATCTGTCACTTGCCACTCTGTGGACTACTCATGATGCTGCCACCTCCACAATCTGTCATTGTGCCATTCTGTGGTCTACTCATGCTGCTGCCACCTCCACACTGTGTGATTGTGCCACTCTGTGGCCTACTCATGCTGCTGCCACCTCCACACTGTGTGATTGTGCCACTCTGTGGCCTACTCATGCTGCTGCCACCTCCACAATCTGTCAATGTGCCAATCTGTGGTCTACTCATGCTGCTGCCAACTGACCACTCTCACCAGACCACCCCGTGGTTTCCTAATGCTGTTTCCACCCTCCACCACTCTATGATGTTGCCACTATGTTTGGTTTTCCCCCTCTTTTCATCTGTCAGAAGGAATGGAAAGGACAGACACAACCGATAATGTCTTCGGAGAAGCTGTAAGGTCAATATGACATGGTCCTGTGTTTGCATCAGGATTGTCTGATGATTAGGTAGCCAAAAGCAGGAGTGGATACAAAACACAGAAGAAATGCAAATATCCCATTTACTCTTCATCTCTGTTTTGGATCAACTCCTGTTTCTTTTTGGTTTTAGCAATATTGATGGATTATTGACCGATTAATAGCAGAGAAGTCGTAAGGCCAGCATGACATGGTCCCTTGTCTGCATCAGAATTGTCTGATCGTTAGGTAGCCAAAAGCAGGTATGGATCCAAAACAGAGAGGACATGCAAATATCCCATTTACTTGTTATCCCTTTTTGGATTAATTCCTGTTTCTTTTTGGCTTTAGCAATACTGATGGATTATTGACCGATTGAAAGCGGACACTGATGGATCAAAGGAAGGGCAAAATGATCAGTGATGTCAACGCAAAATACTGCTGACACCCTCTCCACTCTTTCAGGGCAGGGGGGCTCTATATGTATAAAAGAACAGGTTCTGTCATAATCTGTGGAATCATCTGATGCTGGTGTAAAAGGAGTGCGTTCTTTGACGCTATAGTAGGATCTTTGCCCTCACCTCGGTTCTTTCTAGCTGGCACTGAACATTACCTTGTCAGGCTGCATTCCCACTTCAGGTATTTGGTCAGTTTTGCCCCTGTAAGTGCCCAGAGAAGTGAAGTGTGAAGCGATTCTAAGAGCAGCGCCTGTCATCTGCGTGTCATACTAAAACACAGCATTGTTTCAATACCAAACCACGCTCTCTATGCATATTTGAGCATGGCACAATGTTCTAATACACAATACAGGCTCTCCGCAGCCAGGAAATAGCTGTTTTTAAACACGATTCACCGCAAATAAATTCAGGTCTAAACGATTTTTTGCGAAAAATTCGGTGAATTGGCCAAATCAAATTTTTTAGAAATTCACTAATCTCTAATTATGACCTGCTGTCTTTTCTAGATTAAGCTGATGACCTCATATTTTGTATCTATTGTCTGTACAAATGTACCTGATTATGATCTTACAAATAAAGTTTATTTGTTAATTAAAAACAAATGTTGTTTATACTGTTCTATGAAATCTTTAAACTGACGGATAACCCCTTTAAGCTAACCATTCGATCATCAATAAGCTAAATGATCATTAAACTATCCTTTCAAGGACATTAAAAACAGTTCATTGTAACCAAAGTTTATGTTTTATCTGTGAAAGCATTTTTTTTCCCATTTCACAATTAACAGTACAGGCAACAATGAACAAAAAATATGATTTATATACTTTTTTTAAAGATCTTTTTCCTGGTTCCCCAGGAAAGCTAAGCAAGATGCCCCATTTTAAACTGTATAGTACTACCAACTATATTAGTGACCATACTTGTGACAGTCCTCTTACAAATGTGCCAACACATATCAGTATCAATTTAATAGTATCAATTATAGCAGTGCCCAAATTAAAACACTAGCAACAATACCCACAAAACAGTATCAGATTCAGTGTCCAGAGTCTCTATATAATAATGGTATCCATAGTGCTAATATTTTCATACCAACCAAGGCAATCAGCGACACCTATAGTGTTCATATTTAGTACTTTAAATATAGTATAGTATTCAAGCAGAGGGCACATGAAAAAGTGCCAGTAAGATATAATAAATGGACTTGAGGCCATAGAACATCATGTAAATGCTGAAGTGGGTGCTCCATAACAATGCCAGATAATAGTTACCATCATAACAGTGGCTCACAGTTAGTATATTTATATTGAGAAAGATCATAGTTACAGCATGCAACAACAATTAGCTGCCTCTAAGGCCAGCAGAATGTTGGCGTGTATTAAAAGAAGAATGGATTCGCAAGACAGGGATGTAATAGTGCTGCTATATAAAGCATTGGAGCAGCATCACTTGCAATATACTGTTCAGTTTTGGGCTCCAGTTTCTAGAAAGGATATAATAGAGCTAGAGAGAGTGCAAAGACGAGTCACCAAACTAATAAGGGAAATAGTTCATCTTATGAGGAGAGGTTAAAAGAATTAAACTTATTAAGTCTTGAGAAAAAACTATGGGAGACGTGATTAATTTATATAGGTATATAAATAGCCCCTACAAAAATATGGGGAAAAGCTATTTCATGTAAAACCCCTGAAATGACAAGGGGACATTCCCTTTGTCTGGAGAAAGAAGGATTCAATCTCCAGAGGATGAAAGCCTTCTTCACCAGGAGACCTGTGAATCTGTGGAATAGACTGCCTTAGGAACTGGTCAGCTGAACAGCAGGAATAGTTGATGGTTTCAAGAAAGGCTTAAATAACTACTTACAGCTCAATAATATTAATACTTATGTAGCCATATAAAACATCTGAATCCAGCCTGATGACAATTTTGAGATCAGGAAATAAATATTTTAGTGCAGACTGGTTCTTGCCTTATAGGTTTCACAGTCTTCATCAGAATGATGAAAAAGCTAAAAAATTCCCTATCCCCCTCCCTTCATCCACATCTTTCCCCACCTTTGGTTGAACTTGATGGACATATGTCTTTTTCAACCATACTATGTCCTCTGTCATGGTGCATGCTGTGGTCCCTGCCCGTGTCTCTGTTGCAGCTCCGGTCTCCGAACCTGATACTAGGTACTGACCTGTCTGCGCTCCTGCTCTAGCTAACGATTCTGCTGGCACCTCTGTGACTTCCTCTGTGCACACACACAGAACTGCTCTGGTATTTAAAGGAATAGTGTCCTTATTACCCATCCAATGACCTTCGACCGCCACTCACTTAAGGAACTTCTTCCTTCTGTTCCTGGTCAGTTCATTGATGTTCTTCAGCCATCCTGACCCCTGTCTTTTGTGCTGATTGCTGTTTCCTGAGTTTAACCCCTGGCTTACCTGGTGTTAACTCCTGGTTACTTGCACTACTCTACTGCTGTTCATACCATTGCATGAGTTGGTTACCTGCAATTCCCTGCTGCTATCTGCCACTGTACCAGTCCGTTACCTGCCTGGGACTCGGTCACCTGCCTATGGCTATAGTTGCTGTTACCCATCAACTCTGCCTATACCCGGTGCCTTCCGTCCTGCACTTCAGCTGTCACTGCAAGTAGCCACGTCAGGGGTAGCAACCTGGAGGTTCCACACAGCTAAATCTGTCTGGCCTTGCGGCAGGCTCTGGTGAAGACCGGATGCCTCTTAGACTTCGCTCCCTGGCGTGGTCTCTACCTATACCAAGCTTGTGGTGGCCCAGAGGATCCACAACTACCCGACGTCTATAATGTTGGTCCTAACTGACCTGTAAGAAACCCGACAGCCTCATAAGACTGCAAATTACAATGCAACCCCATAATAGACACAATACTCATATTACAGTAAATACAATATTGTACATGCATACCAATTCCAATCACAGTCCTTACAAACTACTAGTCGCATAGTCTCCTAAGTAACAGAAACAGTGCCTCCATGGAGTATACACTGACATGTACCTGGAGCTGCCATGCTACTTTCCTCCACTGATAAGCAGAAAATTAATTGCAAGTAGTCGTGTGCCACTGCAGTGTGGCTTCCTGCTCTAACTTATCCCATGACAGTATTCCTTACTCTTTTATTTCTTTACATAGAAGTCTTTTGCCAGCCACATCTTCCTGCGTGACTGCAACAAGCACTGTTTTAAGTAAATTGGAAAAGCTCTCCTGCTTGCCTATGTCCTGCCTTTAACTTTATATTTTTGTAAAAAAGGAGGCTAAATTACCATGGTTCAATGTTATTACACAATACAACAAGAAGTGCAATAATAAACATAGTGGTCAGTTCTTTTTATTCGGTGGCAAGCAAAAGTAAAAGGTAAAGACTCCATTAGTATTACTTGTTTTATGCATAAATCTTTATTCTTTCTTATCTGTGAACAACATAGCTGACCTGTAATCTTCCAAAATGTTCTGGCAATGGTATATTTTAAAACAAGTTCAGTAAACATAATAAACTAGATTAACAAAATCAGAGAAAACAAATATAAAGATGATTAGATGTTTATGGCTTTTTACTTGAAGTCATAAACTTTGTTGCAAAAATCATAAAATGATTCAGAAACCACTGTTAAAGATATGTATGCAGATAATGAAAGTTTTTGCAAATTCCTACCCATCAAAGACGTTTAGCAACCAGTTGAGGGCAAGGTCCACACACAATGGCACATTGACTAAAAGTCCACGTTCTTCTTCTAACCGCTCATACAGTGAACTTAAACACCGAATGACATCAAGAACGTCAAGAGAACGATCTGAAGACTGCAGGATATCACAACTAAATATCTGAGATAAGAGGGGCAGTGTGACTAAGTCCACTGAAAAACATTGATAAAAATGGAAAGAGAGAGGGATAAAGAAATACGAAGGTGAGGAAAGGAAAAAAAGAAAACAGAAGTCATGATAGGAGATATATAATTATTCTGACAATCCTTGTTTAACAGTTTATAAAGAAAGTTTTTTTTTTTTTACTAGAAAGCAAGCATTAAGAGAAGTTTCTATTAACTTGGTTTGGATGCAAAATAGAGTAGAAGTACCACCTACTATGTCCACTAACTAGTATGTCTACTTGCCATGCATAAATTAGCTTAAATGTATTATTTGGCTGAAAACATCCATGACTAATCCACTAGTTTGGTAGCTGGAAATTTCACAAGTCTTAAGAACAGGGGTGTTGAGTTACCACTAGTTGTACATGTCCGGTCCATTCTCCATTACAGTGGATAAGAAACATGGAAACAGCCAAGTCTGCTCTCTGATGTGTCCATACCTCCAATTCACTATAATGTAGTCTGGCAGCACATGCACAATCACTTCTCTACTTGGAACCAGGCATCAATTGATGCAACGTTTATGGCATATTCAGTCAAAATAATAATAATAAATGTTTAAAAAATATTATATATATTTTTTTAAATCTCAGTTGTTTTAATACCTGTCACAAGTTGGTCTGAACCAAAAGATGCAGCGGGTTAGTGGCCTTAATATGAGTGGAAAATAGCTGTATACAAACCATACCCTATAGTGCTGACTACAAGATGCAAAAATATTCACAGATAAGTAGGGAGACAAAAAGCACTGATCACTAAGGCTATGTCTACACAGCTTAGCTAAAATACTGTCGGAAAACCAACGGTATTTTAACTTCACCACACAGTGGTTTTTGGCACAAATAACCATAGTCGGATTATGGATTTCCCGCCCGCCTCGTACATTAGGGCTCCGGGAATACAGAAGAACGTGTTCTCTTTTCTGTTGGACGGCCGGTGGTTTGGAGATCCTGAGTAAAAAAAAAATCTGTGCTGTGCAGACTACATTGGTTACAGTCGGATTTTCAGTGGATTCTAAATACTGAATCCAACGTTAATCAATCCGATCAAGAACCTGTGCTGTGTAGACCTAGCCTAATTTATGTTTCATCTATATATTTTAATTACAAAAACCCCTACAAAATAGCAACAGGAAATGACTGCTACTTGAAGCAATGTCCTTTTGATATGTTTGCCTTTGATCCTAAGACCAATGTTACACATAAAATTGGTATATTTCTGTATCTTTATTATAACCGCAAATCCTGGTCTGACCACGGATCTGCATACCTGAACAGCACTTTAAGTACACATCATGCACAACCGGTGATTAGACCCACAATATGGCCAGGATTAAAAACTGTGATAGAAATGTGCACGTATTATGTTTGTGTTAAACTGGTCTTAAAGAAAACCTTTCAGGTGGTTTATGCTGCCCTATCTGAGAGCTGGATGTAGATAAATTGAGCTCTGTGATATATACTGTAGGTTGATATAATTTCATGCTGAATTTCTGAGCAAAAAAGCTGAGAAAATCTGTAAAAATGAAACCGAAAGAACTATTGACTCTGCCCACATACAGTAATCGACAATTAGCGTTGCATACACACTGATACAGGAAAAGCTGATACTGATACAGGACAAATTAAATAATTGTATATAAAATGTTAATTTCTAATGTTTGGTGGAAAACCCTTTGTTAGCAATGACTGTCTAAAGTCTTGAACTCATAGACATCACCAGATTCTGTGTTTCCTCCTTTTTTAACCCCTTACCGCCGGAGCCAGTATTGGCCTCTCTGACAGAGCCCCATTTTTGAAATCTGGCATGTGTCACTGTACGTGAGAATAACTTTTTGACACTTTAACCTATCCATGTGATTCAGAGATTGTTTTCTCGTGACACATTGTGCTTTAAGATAGTGAGAAATTTTGGTCCAAAAAGTCCTTGTTTATTTGTGAAAAATATCAAAGAATCATGAAAAATTAGAAAAATTTACCATTTTCAAACTTCAAAAATTTCTGTGTGTAAGACAGTTATTCCACTCAAAATAGCTTATAAATAGCATCAACCATATGTCTACTGTAGGTTGGAATCTTTTTTTTAAATGTCTTTTTAAATCATTAGGGGGCTTAGAAATTTAGTAGTAATTTTCTAATTTTCAAGAAAATGTGCAATATACATTTTTTTAGGGACCAGTCCAGTTCTAACGTGATTTTGATTGGCCTGTATGTTAGATACCCCCAGAAATGATTTCATCTAAGAAACTACACCCCTTAAGGCATTAAAAACAGAAATCCGGAAGTTAGTTAACCCGTTAGGTGTGTCACAGGAATTAAAGCAAAGTGGAGGTGAAATTTAAAAATTTCCCTTTTTGTGCAGATTTTCAATTTTTATCCATTATTCACAAGAACACGGTAGATGTGATCAGGGAAATGCAACTTAATATTGATTCCCCAGATTCTGCCATTTTTAGAGATATCCCATATGTGGGCCTAGTGCGCGATTTGGCTCAACCACAGGCCCCAGAGTAGGAAGAACACCTACTGGACTTTGGGGTCTCATTTTCATTATGATTTTATTTAGGCACCATTTCAGGTTTGCAGACGCCCTAATGTAATAAACACCCCTAAAAAGACCCCATATTGGAAACTACACCCCTTAAGGAATATATCCAGGGGTGCAGTGAGTATATCGTCCCCACAGGTGCTTTTACAATTTTTTTTAGTTGTAAGCTGTGAAAATTAAAAATGTTATTTTTTTCAAACAATCAGAAATTTAAGCTGAAAATGTTTCATTTTTACAAGGAATCCTGAAAAAAAGCACCCAAAATGTTATCACTCAATTTCTTCCAAGTTCGGCAATACTCTACATGTGGGTGTAAACTGCTGTTTGGGTGCATGGCAGGGGGTATAAGGGAGGGAGTGTTATTTGGCTTTTGGAACGCAGATTTTGGTGGGGCCATGTCGCATTTGCAAAGCCCCCAAAGTACCAGAACAGGTGAAACCTTCCAGTAGTCGCCTCATTTTGGATTCAACACTCCTCAGGGATCTCATCTAGGGGTGTACTGTGCAGTTTGGGCACACAGGTGTTCCATAGTTTTTTTCAGTAGTGGGCTATGAAAATGGGGGTGGGGGGGACCACAGTTCCGCCATTGTTTTTTGGGCGTCATTCTTACAATTTTCGCCGTACGGGATAAAAAACAGATTACTTTACTATGGGAGTCGGTACAATTACATTGATATAAATTTTATATAGTTTTTTTTATGTTTTATTACTTTTACACAATAGAAATAGGTCTATAAAAATTGCGTTTTTATGTTGTCCTATTCTGACAACCAAAGCTTTTTTATTTTTCTGTATACGGAGCTGATTATGGGCTTGTTTTTTGTGGGATGAGTTGACGTTTTTATTAGTACCATTATGGGGTGCATATGACACTTGGATCACTTTTTATTAAAGTTTTTGTGAGGCATTTTGAACAAAATACAACATTCCTGGTAGTGTTTTTTATTTTTATTTTTTACAGTGGTCACCGTGCGGTATAAATTACATTCTAGCTTTACTCAGCAGGTCAATATGATTACATTGATACCAAATTTGTATATTTTTTTCATGTTTTACTGCTTTTACACAATAAAAACACTTTTATTCAAAAAGGAAAACACATTTTTGCATCGTCGCAGTCTGAGAGCCATAACTTTTTATTTTTCTGTGTACGGAGCTGTGTAGGGGCTTGTTTTTTTGCGGGATGAGTTGACGTTTTTATTGGTATCTTTTTTTGGGGACAAGACTTTTTGATCACTTTTAAATCTGATTTTTGGAAGGCAGGGTGACGAAAATACTGCAATACGAGTAGTGTTTTTTATTTTTATTTTTAACAGCGCTCTCTGTGCAGTATCCATGGCAAGTTAGCTTTACTCTGCGGGTCAATACGATTACGGTGATACCAAATTTATATAGTTTTTTTTTAATGTTGAAGCACTTTAAAAAAAGTGTTTTTGTTGTGTAAAACAATATTTATACATAGCTGTCTTTTGAGCCATATCTTTTTTATTTTTCCGTATACAGATAGGTGTAAAGACCTTTTTTTTGCGGGATGAACTGACGTTTTAATTGGTACAAATTTGGCATTTATATGAGTTTTTGATCGCTTTTTTATTCCATTTTATGTGCTGCAGGATGAACAAAAATCGCAATTCTTTGATTGTTTTTCTAATTATTTTTTAACAGCGTTCACCGTACGGGTTAATTAATATGACACATTTATAGGAAAGGTCATTACACACGCGGCGAGACCAAATATGGGTACTTTATTTATTTTTGATCTTTTTTGGGGCGTTTGGCGTCTGTAAAGGGGAAAAGGGCGGTGTATGTGTTTTTTATTTTATTTTGTGTGGTTGTGTTTTACTTTTTTTCACTTATTTTTACTTTTTTAAATTTTTTGTCGGTTTTTTTTTACTTTTCCCCCTAGGGGATTTATAACAGCAATCTTCAGATCTTCTGAAGGCTGCTGTTAGAAGGCAGGCCAGTACTAAGCATTGTTGCTATGCACTGGTTGCCATGACAACTGCCAGTCACGATGCCCACAATGCATTGTGGGCATCGTGACGTCACAGACGGCTTCGGGAAGTGATCTTCAGTTCCCGGAGCCGGCTGGTAAGCGATCGCTGCTGCACTAATATGCAGCAGCGCGCCGAGGAGCAGGCAGGAGGGGCTCCCTCCTCCCGCCTGCGACTTAGTTTCGGATCGTCGGAGTTAAGGGGTTAAACACCCGCGACCGGGGCTCACTCCGGCCGGGGGTGATGCGGCATGAAGCCAGCGGTAATTTACCACTGGTCCCATGTCGCGATCGTGCGCAGTTGCCCCGCAAGCCCGCGCGATCGGCAAGACATATGCATACGTCCATTTGCGGGAAGTCGCGTCCCGCTAGGGCGTATGACTACGTCCAATGTCGGGAAGGGGTTAATGCTCGGCCGGGCCTTTACTGCAGCGGTTTTCAGTTGCTGTTTGTTTGTGGGCCTTTCTTTCTGAAGTTTAGACTTTAACAAGTGAAATGCATGCTCAAATGGGTTGAGATCAGGTGGCTGACTTGACAATTCATGAATATTGCACTTCTTTGATTTAATGAACTCCTGGGTTGCTTTGGCTTTATGTTTTGGGTCATTGTCCATCTGTACTATGAATTGCTGACCAATCAGTTTGTGTCAGTGTCCAAATATATATGGACCTAATTGTATCACAGAGCTCAGCTTCTCTTTCTCTATCACATCCTGCTCTCAGATAGGGCAGCATAAACCACCTGAAAGGTTCCCATTAAGTTGCATTTATAAAAGTCATATTTTCCATAGTAAAAAGCAGGGTAAAAACAGCACATCTGAATTCAGTCTAAGGATATGTCCATGATCACTACTAATTTGGCCTTACAATGATTTTAATTAAATTAATATAAAACATGTTTAGAATAAAAAAACATTTACATCACCCAAATTTACACAGTATAAATCCATTAAAGCTTACGTCTTAGCGCCTTTTGAACTCTGCGCAGTTTCATTGCCGTTCTGTATGCAGAAAACTTTATGTTATTCAAATCTCCTAAAAACAAATAAAAGAAAAAATAAACATTAAAGGGGTGCTACACCTCCTAATAAAGTCATTTAAATCGCTTTAGAGCCCCATGTAAAATAAAAAAAGTCATACTCACTTCTGTTGACATGCCGTAACTTCCAAATGAGGACGTCGCCAATGCAGAGGCTGAAAGGCTACAGCAGTCAAGCGCTCCTAACTTACTGTTTGGAAGCGAACAGCTCCAAGCAGGGATGTACGTTAGGGGCAGGTGATCACTGCAGCCTTTCAGCTGCTGTACTGGTGACATCCTCATTCAGATGTGATGGCATATTTTTTATTTTACTTGGCGCCCTGGAGCTATTCAAATGACTTTATTATGTGGTGGACAACATGGAAAACAATTCTCTAACATATACTGACAAGCATAAGGGTAACAATGTTTTGCACTTTTGTCTTTCAGGCTCCATATCTCACCATCCACTACAGCTTTGAAAGCAAGACTACCATCATTGTATAGACAATCATCTTGGCTATCTCACATATTAATTTGATTTGTAACTATTTAACATATGCTTAGTTATTAAGATTCTTGTCATGTAACTGCATTGTTACTGTTTTGCTCCTGGTGGTGGAACAATCTCTTGTATACTACAAATTTCAGCCTGCTCTCACATTCCCTAATAGCTCAGTGTGTTAATAGGTTGATTCCCAAGTGAAAGGTCACTGATTCGAATCAAGAAGCAGCAATGAAGATTTCCCATCCCTGTCCTGCGAGTTCATGCCTATTTTCATTCAAGCCAGTATCCTGCTGCTTTAGAGGCAGCTGATTAACACTGCATGCTGTTCTGTAGTCTATGATCTGCAAGTACGTCCAGATCCTTCTCAACAAGCGATTCTCTCAATTTTTTTCTCCTCTAAGACACATATATGATACCTGCAGGTTATAAGTACCCAGATGCAGAACTTTATATTTATCCACATTGAACCTCATTTGCCAAGTGGATTCCCAAACACTCAGTGTGTCCAGATCTGCTTGCAATTTATGAACATCTTCCATAAATTGCACTACACTACATAGCTTGGTGTCATCTGCAAAAATGGAAATAGCGCTATTAATCCCCTCCACTATATAATTAATAAATACACAGAACAAAAGAGGACCCAGTACTGAGTCTTGGGGTACACCTTTCATAACCGGGGACCATTCAGAGAAGGAATTATTTACCACCACTCTGAGTATGATCCAATAGCCATTTTTTAATCTAATTACACACAGTTGAGCTTGTGCCTATACTGTGGCAGTACTGAGCATTTCCTAAAAAACTACCCAGTTCCCCCAACTATTCCACGGAAACCCCAATGCCTAGGTCTGGTGAGTGAAGCAACCCTGGGTGAAGTCGCGTCTGTTCCATGCCTGACCACACCGGTCATCCTCAGTTCCGTATCAGGCTACAATTTTCAAGCCCCTACAGTCTTTGATTCTGGGTCCACGGCAACTTTTTTTCATCTGTCCATGATTTCCAAGTACTATCTGCCTGTCTTCCATCTAGAAAAGTCTCTGCATTTCTACTCTGTTACGGAGGAGATCCTGAAAGAATCTGTTCTGTACCGCATCAAACCGCTGACAGTACAGGTTGGGAGGTCCCAAAAGGTGAAGATCTTGTTCTACCTTCTCCCTGGCTTCTCTGCTGCAGTTCTCCTGGATCTCTTGTCATCTGTCTGAGTCTTAAAGGGTCAACACGTAATTACTCTTCCAGTGGCTGGCCACCACCTGGGACTTAAGGAGTTCGTGTCCGTGTTCTGGGACAGTTTGTTGATGTGCATTCATTAATCCTGACCTCTGCAGTGCTGTACCATTACCTTTGCTTGCTACTGCCTAGCGCTTGTGACCTTTGTACTACTGTACCTCTTGCCACACCTGTCTGTTGCTCCACTACCCATCACCACCTATCTGGGACCTGCCACCTCTACCTGTTCCTGCAGTTCTATGCCTGGTGAATACAGGGTTGACTCCTTAGACCCCGTTCCATGGCATGGTCTACACCATTCCGCAACGTATATCAGAGCCGGTGCTACTTAAAATATAAGTTATATTATATATATATTCCATTTAAAAAACAGACATTAAACCGTGATTCACAGCAGGTCCATAAGTAGAAAAATTGAAAGCTGATACTCCAGTATATTGTTGCGGCTCACTGCGCCGTTCAATATAGTTCCATAGTAGCGCTCCCACACTGGTGAGCCTGAGACGCCGACATCCGAGTAGAATAGGACGCACCTCGTGCAATGTTTTGGGGGATCGCTCCTCCCCTTCCTCAAGCACATGAATCATAGGTAACAGCTTTCTTAAATAGACAGATTAAAAACACACATAACACTTAACTAACAGGGGTACTCTGGACTTATAGACTCCAAAGTAGTAATCCAAATGCCTCTCTCTTAAGTAACTTAGTAGCAACCTGTGAACTGTCATTACAAATAACTTTCTCAAGAACGCACCAACGCAGCTCAGATACACCATGTCTGGCTATCGCAAAGTGTCTTGCGACTGCTGTTTCCCCAAATGTTTTTTATGACCATTACCACCTGCAGCACTATCTATTTTTTCACTCTGTTCCAAAGATTGTTTCTTCAAAAGTCGAATCGCTAATCTGTGCTCAGTAATTCTAATTTTAACAGATCTAGTTGTTTGTCCCATATACACTATTCCGCAGGGACATTAAGGCATATAAATGACACAGCGTATTCAAAGAGCACTGAACGCAATAACATACTGCATCGTACAAGCCAGCATACACCTCAGATTTTAAAGGTCTATCGAAAGCTCAGTTTATTAGAGCACAACAGATATGTTCCGATGACGCTGGTTACTTGGAAAGTATGGAGAATATTATTAAGAAATTCACGAAAAGGGGATATGAGGAGCAGGATGTAAGACACATAGGTCTGGATATATTATCCATGCCTAGGGAAGAATTGTTGCAAGTTCAACAACGAAAAAGCAGGAACAACGATTTACATATACGTCTATTTATGACAATCATGCAGGGATTATCAAGCAAGCGATATTGAAATACTGGAAAATCCTACGATATGCTGTAAAATATGGCCACTTGTTTAGAGATCCCCCTCGATGGGTCTATCGAAAAGGGAAAACTATAGGACAACAACTGATTTCTTCAGATCTTAAGAGTTAGTGAGAAGGCTAAATCTCAGACATTTCTAAGCAGTACTAGGTCAGGCACCTTTGCGCGCCTGCGATGCCAAAATTGCTTGTCTATCATTAAAGGAGAAAACATTCAGCATCCAACTAGGGGCCACTCGATTAAGATTCGAGGATTTCATACATACGATAGTTACTGTGTCATTTATATGCTTAAATGTCCCTGCGGACAAGTGTATGTGGGACAAACAACTAGATCTGTTAAAATTAGAATTAATGAACATAGATCAGCGATTCGACTTTTTAAGAAACAATCTTTGGAACAGAGTGAAAAAATAGATAGTGATGCAGGTGGTAATGGTCATAAAAAACATTTGGTGAAATAGCAGTCGTGAGGCACTTTGCGATAGCCAGACATGGTGTATCTGAGCTGCGTTGGTGCGTTCTTGAGAAAGTTATTTGTAATGACAGTTCACAGGTTGCTACTAAGTTACTTAAGAGAGAGGCATTTGGATTACTACTTTGGAGTCTATGTCTCCAAAGGGCTTAAATGAATGAATGATAAGTCCAGAGTACCCCTGTTAGTTAAAGGTTAAGTGTGTTTTTAATCTGTCTATTTAAGAAAGCTGTTACCTATGATGCATGTGCTTGAGGAAGGGGAGGAGCGATCCCCGAAACGTCGCACAAGGTACGTCTTATCCTGCTCGGATGTCGACGTCTCTGGCTCACCAGTGTGGGAGCGCTACTATGGAACTTTATTGAACGGCACAGTGATTCGCAACAATATACCGGAGTATCAGCTTTCTATTTTTCTACTTATGGACATGCTGTGAATTATGGTTTAATGTCTGTTTTTTAAAAGGAATATATATCATTAAAGAAGCACCGGCTCTTGATATAAGTTGTGGAATTGCATAAGTGGGATTGGAAGTCCCACTACTTGGACTGGTTGCGAAGCTATACTCAGGGATAATAATGTATTACAATTGACCACCATTATTTTTATGTGGTCTACACCATCTCTTGCGGTGACCCAGCGGATCCACACCTGCATTATTCATCCATTGTCGTGACAATGAATAAGCCTTGACTTCAATATTGTTATAAAAAGTGTCAGCTCGAGTTTGTATGAAAAGTGTACAGTAGAAGATTTGAAACTGGTGATTTGGAGCAATGAGGCAAACGTCAATAGACTGATTGGTTCTGGAAGAATCAAGGTAAAAGGGGGGCGAATGGATTGAGAAATTGAAGAAACTGTTAAGTTCGGTAAGGAAGCCTGATGATATGGTGTTGTTTCAGAGCCAAAGGTGTTATATACTTGACCAGGATCGATAGTGGTCTCAATGCTGAGCTAAATGTAAGTATCCTACAGGATGAGTTACTTCCTACAGTACACTCGAGTACTATGGGTGTGAAAAGGACAACATAGTATTCCACCAGGACAACAACTTAGCATATGTCAAGATTGACGAAGAAATGGTTCGATGACAATGAAGTAGAGTTGCTGGATTGGCCCCCACAAGCCCCAGACCTCAACCCACTTGAACACTTGTGGGTAGAGATGAAGAAAAAGTTTTATTCGTACTCAAGTGAGCACCAACCAGTATGCACCAACACTGGGAAAGTGTAGAAGAGACCTACCATCAGATTTAGGCAGAGACATGCCTTAATCTGATCGAGAGCATGCCCAAAATGATTCAGGCAATGTTGAAAGCCAAAGTTGGATTTACATAATACTTAACAAATAATAAAAATGAAAACTTGGATTTTTAAAAGCAAAACAGTAACAATACAGTTACATGACAAGAATCTGCATGACTGAGGATATACTAAATAGTTTCAAGTCAAATTTATGTATGAGATAGCCAAGATGATTGTCTATAAAATGATGGTCGTCTCAAGTTCAAAGCTGTAGTGGATGGTGAGATATGGAGCCTGAAAGTCAAAAGTTCAAAACATTGTTTCCCTTCTGCTTCTCATTGTAAAAGTATTTAACAAGTGGGAGCTATTTGAGTAATAGTAGAACATAGCTGCTAGGAAACCAATTTCTGGTAGATAACATAAGGACTTCTCTCCTGCTGTCTTTATTCACTAAATATGAAGCCCAATAGTGCACTTGTAAGTGGAATGAACTTAACTGTAAATTTTGCAGAATGGCATCCCTTTCTAAATGGCTTCTTGTCATGTTACATGGAGATTTAAAAGTGTTTTGCCTTTAAACCCTGCACTGTATCCATGTTAATTTTGTTTTATTACAGAAAGTACAGGTGGAAGGATGGTAGGCTGTAAAACCAATCAGCGTTGCCATGTCAGACTGTGGTAGTTTGAAACTGAAATTTAAATATTCTAGGCTGCCAACGATGGGGGTGGGGTTGGGGAAGATAGAAGTACTGGCTTATGCCCTTGGAGATACAGTTTAGAAACAGTTTAGAAACCAGCACCTCCAAATCCTCATAAAAGAGATCCTTTATTGCAAAAATACATGCAGCTTAAGAGCATAGTGGCTTAGTACATGATAATAGGGGGTAGAAAGGTAATAGCGCTTACGCGTTTCTGACAATCAGTCCTTAAAGGGAACCTGTCACATAGATTATGCCCCCCTTGCTGAGGGCAGCACAAGCTAGTGTCAGTCCTGCTGTTTCCAGCACTGTGCCCCTTATTCTGTAAGATTCAGCAGTTTTAGAGCATTTACCCCTCAAATCTTATTCATGAGTATGTATTAACCCCGCCCACCAAAGGCTAGCTCCGCCCACTGACAGTTATTCACATGTTTCTACCTATTCAATGTAATAGGTTTGTCAGTTGAGGTGGGCGGGGCTAGCCTCCGATTGGCCGGGTTTGAAAAAAACTGACTCTCTGAAGGACTCTTCGAATGACTCTTCTGGCTGAAAACTGTAGATTTGAGCATTAAATACACGATAACTACAGCATCTTACAGAATAAGGATCACAGCGCTGGAAACAGCATGCCTGACACTACCTTGTTCTGTCCTCAGCCAGGGGGGCAAAAACTATGTGACAGGTTCTCTTTAATTATAGCTGCATGTATTTTTGCAATAAAGGATCTCTTTTATGAGGATTTGGAGGTGCTGATTTCTACATTGTTTGGTGGATTGAACCATTTCATGTGTTGGTGGATCTGGAGAACCCATCCAACTCCATGCACCCAGCAAGGTGAGCTGAAATTATGTATTTTTCAGTGTTTTTCACTGATCTACTATGCTGAGTGGGAGGAGCCTTGGAAAGTGTTAAAAAAAGAAAGGGCACTTTACGCAAAACAGGGAATGTGGATATCGCCTGGTGAGGTGCAGCCGGAGGTATAAGTAGTCTGTCTACCTGGAAGCAAATCTAGTCTTGAACATCAGAGCACTAGATGGCCTCTTTGCAGGTGAGGAAGAGGGACTGGAGCCTGCACTGGTGGACCTGAGGCCAGGAGACTTGAATCCAGCAAATATAAGGAAAAGGGTTGCTTGTGAATTGAAAATTAAGAGCAAGATGTCCGAAAATTGGCGGTGCTATGTCAGTTTTTAGTCACATTAAATAAGTGTAAAGTGCGGCAGAAAGTCTAACCCTATCAAAAATCTGGCGTCAGTAAACAAAATGCAGCTAAAAATGATGCACTGTGCGCCTCCATAACGAAATGTGCCTATTGAGAAGCATAGGATGTCATTACAAGTGTATATGTGTTAGGCGCATTTCACATTTTACATGTGTTAGGCGCATTACAAGTATGTGTTAAGCGCATTTTATATACTTGTAATGATAAGCTATGCGAGTCCATGCGCGATGTGCCTCGATAGGGGCATTACATACTCTACCAATAAAATGTTTTGTGCCACGATTAGCGCAAATCGCGGCACATAGCATATGTAATGCCCCTGTCGAGGCACATCGTGCACAGCTTATCATTACAAGTATATGATGTCCTGTGCGCCTCAATAGGCACATTCCTTTATGGAGGCGCACAGCGCATCATTTTTAGGCGCTTTACAATGTGTTGGTTCTAGTATATAATGCGCCTAGTTTTGGTGTACGACAGTTCATTTACATCCAAAATATGGCGTTGCAAGCGGTTTTAGCGCACCATAGACCAAAAAACTGGCGTTGGCATGTTGGGAAATGTCGCCCTAAGTTTACTCCTTTGCCAGTTGATGCCAACACGTAATGGAGTACATGATGAACTAATTATCTGACTGCCACTACTATCCTGGAGTTATAAAGGGACTGTCCGTAGAAGTTGGTAGACTGCATTATTTCACGTGCGTTGCCATTGAAACAGAGTAGGTTAGGTGTGCTATCAGTCTGTAAGTAGTTAGAAGTTATGGTTTTCATAATAAAGTCATCTCAGTATTGGAAATCTGCAGGGGGTGAGTGGTAGAGAGCTCAAACCCAGGGACAACTTTTGTTAGACCTAGTTTAATGGCTAGACCGTGGACGTATCCATGCCTCTGACTCGGTCCCCGCTGTGGCTCACAGTGCGTGGGTTGCGGCAGCCTGTGTACCTTTGGCCATGTCGGCTAGCAGATACTATTCACCTGTTCTCGCTCCTGCTCCCTGGCGTCCTGTTTGCGCACACACATGCACACCCTGTTTGCTGTACTGCTGCTGCTATACTTGTGTTGCTGTACTTGTGTTAACCCCATGTTAACCCTGCTGTTACTGTTGTTCTTGCCATTGCATCAGTCTGCTACTCTGTTGTCTATATGCTGCTATACCTGCCAGTTACCTGCCTGGGACTTGTTGCCCTACACCTGCTGTGACGAGTCACCTCTGCCAGTACCTGGTATCTCTTGCCCGGTACTCATACTTGCCAACCCTCCCCGTTCTGGCGGGTCACTCCCGCGAATGGGTGCCGTGTGCCGCCACTCCCCCCCCCCCCCCCGCTTGGGTGGCTTAAACCTGAAGAGATGCTAGAGGTTATCTGTGTACAGAGGCATCGGGCAGCATCTCTTAATGCTGCCCTACAGCCTCTGTCCTGTGTCGCTGTCCAGCAATGCTCTCTTAGCTTCAGAGGAAGCTGCGAGAGTACTGTGGGGAAAGGGGGCGGGGCTTATCTGGAGCTGCGAAGCTCCGCCCCCTTTCCCCAAGCATCATTTGGAAAACTAGGATGCCAGCAGGACAGTGAGTGCAGGGATGGCTGTGTGTGTGGGGAGGGGGGTGGCTGATTGCCTGTGAGGGGAGGGGTGTGTGTGCAGTGGCTGAGTGCTTGTGAGGGGAGGGGTGTGTGTGCAGTGACTGAGTGCTTGTGAGGGGAGGAGTGTGAAGTAGATTTTATTATTTTATTGTTACTAGCAATTGGGGCACTGCCTGGCTAATGGGGGCAGCTGCCTGGATAAAGGGGGCATCTACCTGGCTCATGGGGGGCATCTGCCTGGCATGGGGGTATCTACCTGGATAAAGGGGGCATCTACTTGGCTCATGGGGGCATCTACCTGGCTAATGGGGGCATCTACCTGGATAAAGGGAGCATCTGCCTGGCTGTAAGGAGCATCTACCTGGGTATTGGGGGCACTACCTGGCCATTTGGGGCATTACCTGGCTAATGGAGGAACTACCTGGTTATTGGGGACACTACCTGGCTATTGGGAGCACTACCTGGCTATTGGGAGCACTACCTGACTATTGGAGGCACTACCTGGCTATTGGAGGCACTACCTGGCTATTGGGGGCACTACCTGGCTATTGACGGCTCTACCTGGCTATTTGGGGCACTACCTGGCTATTGGGGGCACTACCTGGCTATTGGGGGCACTACCTGGCTATTAGAGGCACTACCTGGCTGTAAGGGGCACTATCTGGCTATTGGGGACAGCTACTTGGCTAGAGGGGGCAGCAACCTGGCTAGAAGAGGGCATTAACCTGGCTACAGAAGGCTACTACCTGGCTACAGGGGATTAATACCTGGCTACAGGGTTCAAATAGGGCACCGAGATACCTACCTATCGGGGCACAGTTTGGCAGTATCTCTCAGCTCTCCTGGATGCTGAATAGACAATCCAACAGTCCAGGGAAGCTGGGTGATGCCAAAACCCTAATTTAGCTTTCTTCCAGAGCCATTACACAGTTAGGTGGAGTTGGGTGTGGCTTTTCGAAGGGGGCATGGCTTACATGCAAGATGGGCGTGGATATGCAAGTTTTTGGCGCTACGCACGCCGCCCCTTCAAATCTCCTGCTTTCTTACTTTCAAAAGTTGGCATGTATGCCGGTACTTCAGCTTTCCCCGCAAGCAGCCACGTCAAGGGTAGTGACCTGGGGGTTCCCCGCAACGAAGTCCTTCCGGACTTGCGGAGGGCTTGAGTGAAGACCGGGGTTTCCCTTAGACTTCACTCCCTGGCGTGGTCACCACCACACCATCTACACTCCCTGTGGCCCAGAGGATCAACTGCATTACCCCGCATTCTACCTGTTTGAAAGTGACAAAGGGGGAATCCGTAGTCACTCAGGGTTTGGAGATAGACACATTAAAGTTTGGTTGTCTTGCAGGTGACCTAAAAAGTTGGACCAGTAGTGTGGCCTAGTTTGTTGAGCCTGGACAGCAGGCCAATTTGGGAAAGTCTATTTGCTACCCTTTAACAGCGTTGGGAGTAAAGTTAAGGGTAAGCCTTAGTGAGGCCTGTTGATGCTTCTAGTCGGACTATCTTGGATGGATACTACTTAAGGCAGGATTTGATATTGTAAAGGTAGACACCAAATAGACAGCAGGAGGTGTGACATGGGTGCGACACAGGTATAGTGTTGTGTAAGTCACACAGCCCTAGATGAGAATCCAGCGAAGAGAACAGTGACATAAAATTAAAACCCATTTTCAGATACCCTATTATGAATTTGTACGGATGGAGACTGTCAGTCTGTGTGAGAGTTAGGCCGTGTTCACACAGCTTATTTCGCCGCGGATTGGAGCCGTACTGCGCGCCGGATTTGCGCTGCAGTACGGCGCCAATCCGTCGTAGTAATTACGGTAATCAACAGTTCTCATAGAGAACAGTGGATTCCGTCGCTCCTACCCGCTCGGCGAATCCGCCGGGCGGGGAGCAAGTGAAATGCACATTCTCCAGGCGCAATATGCGCCGTGGAGAATGCAAGTCTATGGGGCCTCGCCCCCACCCCTTCTTCAAGCCGGAATTGCGAGCGCGATCCGGCTCACAATTACGGCTTGAATAAGCCGTGTGAACGGTACCTTAAGGTGAGTACAGAGGTTGCTGATATGTTTATTTGTAAGCTGGCAGGGAGAAGTCCTTCAATTGTTAGTCAGGGAAGTTCATTGCATAGTAGGTGCTGGACAGGCAAGGATTTCATTTTGTGGTTTCTGTTGCTTTCAATATAGTTGCAACCCTTTCAATATGCTTGATCAGCTGTCAGTTTACAGTTTTCCAGTGTTGTTCTGCCTATTTCACACGTATAAAACACTTGTCCTTTGATCTCAGAAAAGGCGAGCAGTATTGCTATAATAGTGCTATTATAGTTTCAAATAGAATGTTGTACATGGCAGCAGTCCAGACATTTTCTCACATTTAGGCCATGTTCACACGGTTTATTTGGGCGCGGATTGGAGGCGTACTGCGCGTCAGATTTGCGCTGCAGTACGGCTCCAATCCGTCCCTGTCATTACGGTAATCCACAGTTCTCCTAGAGAACTATGGATTCCGTCGCTCCTCCCCGCTCAGCGAATCCGCCACAGGGGGAGAAAGTGACATCCACATTATTTACGGCGCATTGTCTATGGGGCCGGCGAGCAGCGCCCCTGCCGCGCCCCCGCACCCGCCTCTTATTCAAGCCGTAATTTCGAGCGAAATCCGGCTCGCAATTACGGCTTGAATAAGCCGTGTGAACCGGCCCTAAATAATCAATGCAGCAACGCAGTGCGAGTACACCCCTAATACCTAGATATGGTATTATATCTTTTCATGGGACAATAATGAAGACATGACACCTTGATGCAATGTAGAGTAGTCAGTGTACAGCTTGTGTAACAGTGTAAATTTCATGTCCCTTCAAACTCTCTGCTGCCCCACCCATATGACACACCCTTATACACTCTTATACCCCTGCCCATATAACACACCCTTATAAACTCTGCTCCCCACACCCATATAACACAGCCTTATACACACTCTGCTCCCCCACCCATATAACACACCCTTATACAGTCTGCTCCCCCCACCAATATAACACACCCTTATACACTCTGCTTCCCCCACCCATATAACACACCACTATACAATCTGTTCCCCCCACTGATATAACACATCCTTATACACTCTGTTCCCCCCTCTTTTTTCAGGCAGGAGACAGAGCAGTTTGCATTTCTCACATTTGTTTAATCATTTCAGGCTGTATTTATAACTGTTTATACCAATGCATTTGTTCTGGTTTCAAGGATTGCTTGTGAAGCCTGGGAGGGAGGTGACTATCACAGCTCTCCAGGCATGAGAACTGACCATTGCAGGAGGTCTAGAGAGCGGGGACATCTACTCCCTCCCACTGTTCACACAGAATGAAGAGGATTCGGGAGGAAGTAGGAACAGCTAGGGGCATGATGAGGTCACCACTACTCAGTGAGGTAAGACACGCCCGACTGGGAGGAGAGAACCGCCCCTGGATTTGAAACTCTAAACTAGTGAAAAAGCTTAGATGAATGCAAAAGCCTGTAGTGAGAAAACCCTTTTAACCTCTTATCCACCTTAGGAATTTCTGGTGTTAATTCATACTAGAACTATCTCATAACAATGATTCTTCACCACAAATATTGCTGTTAACCACATAACTATTGGCAGTATCAACTGTATAGACCACTAAATATAAATAGCGTGTTCTTCCTATTCTGTTTATCAGCCCCTTAATACACTGACATACAATACCGTTCAAAAGTTTGGGGTCACCCAGACAATTTTGTGTTTTCCCTGAAAACGCATACTTTTATTTATCAAATGAGTTGCAAAATGAAGAGAAATATAGTCCAGACATTGACAAGGTTAGAAATAATGATTTTTAGTTTAAATAATAATTTTCTATTTCAAACTTTGCTTTCATCAAAGAATACTCCCTTTGCAGCAATTACTGCATTGCAGACCTTTGGCATTCTAACTGTTAATTTGCTGAGGTAATCTGGAGAAATTTCACCCCGTGCTTCCAGAAGCCCCTCCCACAAGTTGGATTGGCTTGATGGGCACTTTTTGAGTACCATAGGGTCAAGCTGCTCCCACAACAGCTCAATGGGGTTGAGATCTGGTCACTGCGCTGGCCACTCCATTACAGATCGAATATCAGCTGCCTGCTTCTTCCCTATATAGTTCTTGCATAATTTGGAGGTGTGCTTAGGGTCACTGTCCTGTTGCAGGATGAAATTGGCACCAATCAAGCACTGTCCACAGGGTATGGCATGGCGTTGCAAAATGGAGTGATAGCCTTCTTTATTCAAAATCCCTTTTACCTTGTACAAATCTCCCACTTTACCAGCACCAAAGCAACCTCAGACCATCACATTACCTCCACAATGCTTGACAGATGGCATCAGGCACTCTTCCAGCATCTTTTCAGTTGTTCTGCATCTCACAAATGTTCTTCTGTGTGATCCAAATACCTCAAACTTCAATTAGTCTGTCCATAAAACTTTTTTCCAATCTTCCTCTGTCCAATGTCTGTGTTCTTTAGCTCATATTAATCTTTTCCTTTTATTAGCCAGTCTCAGATATGGCTGTCCTGAAGACCAGCATCCTGGAGTTGCCTCTTCACTGTAGACGTTGACACTGGCGTTTTGCGGCTACTATTTAATGAAGCTGCCAGTTAAGGACCTGTGAGGCGTTTATTTTTTAAACTAGAGCCTCCCACTTCTCTTTCTTCTCTTGTTAGAGCCCGTTTGTGCTCTCCTCTGAAGGGAGTAGTACACACCGTTGTAGGAAATCTTCAGTTTCTTGGCATGGAATAGCCTTCATCTCTCAGAACAAGAATAGACTATCGCGTTTCACATGAATGTTCTCTTTTTCTGGCCATTTTGCAAGTTTAATCGAACCAACAAATGTAATGCTCCAGATTCTCAACTAGGTTAAAGGTCAGTTTTATAGCTCCTCTAATCAGCAGAACTGTTTTCAGCTGTGCTAACATACTTGTTCAAGGGTTTTCAAGGGTGTTCAAAATATCCAATAGCCTTCTTACACAGTGAACAAACACAATGTATCATTAGAACACTGGAGTGATGGTTGTTGGAAATGGGCCTCTATACACCTATGTAGATATTGCATTAACAACCAGACGTTTGCAGCTAGAATAGTCATTCACCACATTAACAATGTATCGAGTGTATTTCTGATTCATTTAATCCTAGCTTCATTGAAAAAATTTCTAAGTGACCCCAGACTTTTGAATGGTACTGTATATATATATATAATATATATATAATATATATATACATATATATATGTATATATATATATATGTATATATATATATATATATATGTATATATATATATATATATATACATATATATATGTATATATATATATATGTATATATATATATATACAAACACATACACACATATATATATACACAAATATATATATACATATATATATATATATATACACACACATATATATATATATACACACACATATATATACATATATATATATACAAACACATATACATATATACATACACATATATATACACACTCATATATATATACACAAACACATATATATATATATATACACATATATATATGTAAATACTGTAAGAGGACAGAAGGGAATGTGGTGGACCAGAGATATGTGTCACAAAGGACCCTGGCGTTGGTGAGGTGAAAACCTGTGAAAACCTGTAATTTCAGGTGTCAGCAGCGGTAGGTTGCTGACACACGCTTTTGTTAGTATGCTTGCAGAGCAAGTAGTCTGGGTCTGGTTTTCACAGGAGCAGTCATAGAGTTGGGTGGGTGCCTGCTCCCACATCTTCAGGGTCCAGGCCGGAGTTTGGTTGCCATATGTAAGCCTGGAGATCAGGTGGGTAGAGGGGAGTGTTGTCTGTGCAGTGGAGGAAGAGAGCAGGTGTGCTGCAGAGTTCCCAGGAACATACCACATGCCATTCTCAGCTGGAGACAAGGAAGCCTGGAGGCTTATCTGGACACAGGACTATAAGTGTCCCACACGGACTGTGTAAGACTGTTTTGTTTTCCTTAGTTTGGCTGAAGTTAAGCCCACGTTTATGTTGCTGTTTATCTAAGGCTGAAATAAACGCCTGGACGTTTAAACAGAGCTAAAGGACTGGTCCTGTGTTATCCTACCACCGAGCTGATCCCTTACAATACATATATATATATATATATATATATACACTCACCGGCCACTTTATTAGGTACACCATGCTAGTAACGGGTTGGACCCCCTTTTGCCTTCAGAACTGCCTCAATTCTTCATGGCATAGATTCAACAAGGTGCTAGAAGCATTCCTCAGAGATTTTGGTCCATATTGACATGATGGCATCACACAGTTGCAGCAGATTTGTCATGCACATCCATGATGCAAATCTCCCGTTCCACCACATCCCAAGATGCTCTATTGGATTGAGATCTGGTGACTGTGTAGGCCATTTGAGTACAGTGAACTCATTGTCATGTTCAAGAAACCAGTCTGAGATGATTCCAGCTTTATAACATGGCGCATTATCCTGCTGAAAGTAGCCATAAGATGTTGGGTACATTGTGGTCATAAAGGGATGGACATGGTCTGCAACTATACTCAGGTAGGCTGTGGCGTTGTAACGATGCTCAATTGGTACCAATGGGCCCAAAGAGTGCCAAGAAAATATTCCCACACCATGACACCACCACCACCAGCTTGAACCGTTGATACAAGCAGGATGGATCCATGCTTTCATGTTGTTGACGCCAAATTCTGACCCTACCATCCGAATGTCGCAGCAGAAATCGAGACTCATCCAGACCAGGCAACGTTTTTTCCAATCTTCTACTGTCCAATTTCGATGAGCTTGGGCAAAATGGAGCCTCAGTTTCCTGTTCTTAGCTGAAAGGGAGTGGCACCCGGTGTGGTCTTCTGCTGCTGTGGGCCCATCTGCCTCAAAGTTCGCCATACTGTGCGTTCAGAGATGCTCTTCTGCCTACCTTTGGTTGTAACGGTGGCTATTTGAGTCACTGTTGCCTTTCATCAGCTCGAACCAGTCTGCCCATTCTCCTTTGACCTCTGGCATCAACAAGGCATTTCCCCCCAAACGGGACTGCCGCTCACGGGATGTTTTTTCTTTTTTCGGACCATTCTCTGAAAACCCCTGGGGAGGGTTGTGCGTGAAAACCCCAGGAGATCAGCAGTTTCTGAAATACTCAAAACCAGCCCTTCTGGCACCAACAACCAGGGCCACGTTCAAAGGCACTCAAATCACCTTTCTTCCCATACTGATGCTCGGTTTAACTGCAGGGGATTGTCTTGACCATGTCTACATGCCTAAATGCACTGAGTTTCCGCCGTGTGATTGCTGATTAGAAATTAATGTTAACGAGCATTGGGACAGGTGTACCTAAAAAAGTGGCCGGTGAGTGATATATATATTATAAAAAAATATAATATATATATTTTAAAATTTTTAAATAATTGTAAGGTGACAGCGGGGAAGGCCCCTTAATGGGGTGTACACCCCACGAGATTTCTGGCTTACGCCAGAAAAAGGAGGAAACATTCCCAAGGGGTTACCTCCTTGGTGAAATAGAGCCATTATTTTTGGGTGGTTTAACCCAATAAGGGTTAACATACGTTTTCAGGTAGTAGGGCGTTTCACAAAACCTGGATGGCTTCAATTGGGATAGGCAAAGTTTGGGGGGGGTGTCTACCCCCTTGTTTCACCTGACCGGGAATTTGGGACTACCTTATAATCAGCTATCACTGACCACCCGTCGTCATACAAGCCCAAGGAGTTTCCTGAGAGGGGACTGCTTGGAGTCCCCAAAACCACCTAGACCGTTTGCTAGACAATTGTGAGGGAACTCAACGTCTAGCCACACTCACCGAGCAGGCTTTTTTTTGTTTTTTTGTTTTTTCGGTTTGCATCGGGCATACTTTTTTGAAAACCCTGTTTTCCAATAAAACGGGGGGCCCCCGTCTGGAACAATTTCAACCTGTCTGTGTCCTTCTACATTGGAGGGGCATCCCCAAGCCGCATCTAAACGGAGGGGAAGCTTACACAGGTGGGGGATGCAAGGGGCACTTTAAAAAGACGACGAGGGAGCGGTGAACCATGTCCGGGGTTAAAAACCTGCACTACACTGCAGACAAACCCCGCAAAAAGGGATACTATTAAACAGTTAATCCATAAAACCCTCCACCCCAACAAGTGGTTACTGCAAACAGGAACCAGTGCAAAAACAAAAAAAAAAAAAGGTGCAATGGGGAACTAAAGGCCCAGCGGGAAACCAACCTTCCTCTGCAGTGCACCCGGGACCAGCCCAGAACAGCGCATGATGACCCAGATCTCAACCTTAACCAGAGCCCAAAGGGGCATCTCAGGGTTGGCAACCCTAAACATGTGCAACGGCCTGACAAAAATGACGCTGAGGCGACATTGACCCTACCTGTTACCTTTGAGAGGATCGCAGAGGGGCCATACCCCAGATCAGGGGGCTGACTTACTCCCCCCCTTCCTGACGGGAACCCCCAGAAGGCCTACTTTGACCGCGAGTCCGGGCGCCGGGGTTTAACAAGGTAAAGGAGAGATACGCCCGGCTTGGCTTTACTTGGGCGGTTCTGCGCGGCGAGCTTCACCTGGATACAACACCAAAAACCACGGGGCCCCCAGATGTACAACCTTACCACCTTACAACAAGGGCTACAACCCGGGGAGCACACCTGCCCAAGTAGGGGAACGGTCGTATATGACATTTGTCCGTCCCTTGCCGGTGGGGATACGCACTGCTTGGGTACGCGACCCAAAAGTGTGAACGACTTGGTGCCACGTGGGATTTTTACCCACTGGGGACTTCCCCGGGACCTGCAGGCCCCGGGAAACCGGAAAAACCGGGCTTAGGGTAAACTGTTCCTTTATTAAGGGGGAGAGACATCATGCTATGGAGGGTGGCACTTTTTTCCGACTTCCGGTAAACGAGCCAACCAAAAAGGCCTAATTACCAAGGCCAGGGGGCCGGGTAGTCTGCTGGCACTGCCAGGAACGGGGAAAATTGGGGCCGCCAATGCCCGATGATTACCGAACCCGGGAATGTGACGTTGGCGGCGCGGTCTTTTTTGCCGGGCCTGTATATCGCCCAAAAAGAAACTACGACAGCGTCAATGTTCCACCGAGGAGGCCTTCTGGATGGCCTTAAGGGACTCGGGGGAGTCTGGTGACACTACCGGCCATTTATTTGGATCCTGGGAAACCCAGACCCTTCCTGGGGGGGGGTTAACAGGGACACTAAGACTACCCACCGCCGAGTCACCGTAGAACCCCTTTGGGGGCCCGTTAACATAAGTCGGTGTTGTAAAGGATTTTAAATGCACCATGTGATTTTGGGCCGGTTTCCCCTTTTTTGGGGAATATAGGGAGAATAGCGGGGCCAAAGGGTGTGTAAACAGGGCTAAAGGGGGCAACCGAAAGTCCGGTAAAAGGGGTCAGAGGGTTCTGATAGTTTCCCCTTAAGGTCCTGGGGGAGATTCCGTAAAATCCCCCAGAAATAGAATTTTCTAAATGCAGGTTCCGGGGGAATTTTGGACAGAAATTAAAGGATCCCAATTAGCAAACGCCGGGCGAATGTCCAAAGTCAAAAAGGGGGGGTCAACAAGAACCACAAAAATTGGGGGTTCCACATTTTGCGTGCGGGAAAATCCCTTTACAGGAAAAAGAAGACCCCAACGGGGTGGTAGAACAACTTTTGTGCACATCCTGTACGCATGACTTGAGCGGGTCTTTCCATTGTTTGGGGCCATCGGGGGTAGACAAGACCAAGGACGCATTGAAGGGAATTTTTTTACGGGCCCGGTATATATAGAGGGGTAGAGGAATTTTGCATTCGGCCTGAATCCCCCAAAAAAAAACCCCCAAACGGCCACACCTCCAAACCCACTTTTCCGTTTCCGACCCATTGAAGTGCCATTTGAGCTCACGCTAGGGCCCTGGTGGGCCACTCCTAAGTCGCCAGAGGCCACCCCACATCTTGGGGGTGCAAAGATATGCCCCCCTTATCCGGGAACCACCACTTAGGAACCCCCCTCAGCAAGGTGATTGCAAGGGAACTTTTCCACATTTCACCAGAACGGGATTCCCAAAAAATCCTCACCACCAGGGAACCCCCTTTAAAGTCTAAGTTTACAAAAGACTTGTCGCCCCTAAAATTTCCACCTAAGAACCCAGAAATCACCCCAACTGAGGGCCCTTTGTAAAAGGTTTAACGGGACATTGAAGGGATGAAAAAAAGGGTAGTAACAAGGATGGGAAAACGGGACCCCGGTTTTTTGCCAAAAACCTAATTTTCTCTATAAGGAGGTTCCCAGCCCACGGGGTTTTCCCACCTTTCGAACTCTTAAAATAAACATCCCGGGGGCATAATAAGCTAAAGAGCCCTGGGAACGGACAACGCCCACGCAGTGTCTTTGAGTATTGCCGAAATGCAAGATGGGATTCTCAGTGATGCCAATTTAAGAGAAATCAAAAACGAGGAACGCAACCCAAAAGGTGTAAACCCGGGTCGAAAAATTTAAAGGTCCTTTCACCGGGGCCCGTTTGGTGCTGGTTCCAACACAAAAAGAAATTTTTCGGCAAAGTGCGGGGTCCTTATGAGGTCCAGAAAAGTCATGAAGTAACTAAATTTTAATCAGCCAGGGAAAAGAAGACCTCCAATCTACCACTTTAATTACTCAAGCCCGGGAAGGGACAAAAAGCCCGGGTGCTGCGGTAACCTAAGAAGTCCCTATCACGAGCTCCAAAGGGGTCCAAAATCTAAACCCCTTTTTGTCCACATACAAGACAAGGTGAAAGAGTTATTGGGGGGAAATAAACTGTTTTTCGGGCTTTTCCAGGTTAAAAAGCAGGTCAAAAGCATGACATAGTACGGAAACCCCGGCAAAAATAAGTTAGGCCCCATCGTTCCCGAGGCCCAGAGACAGGCCCTCTCGGGGGAGGTGGGGAAAAAAGTTTTTCACGGGGGTTAAGAAAAGTCACAGAGTGGTTTGGGCCCCCCCCCATAGTCCCCCCATTCAAAACCCGAGTACCAAGGTTCTGTAAGATTTTTGAAGCTAAATGAATGTCCCCAAATTTTATGCATATCCATGCAAGATGGGTGACTCATAAAAGGGGTTTGGGCCCGCCAGAAAAATCACCACCTGGACCTAACTAAGGGTACTGGCATCCACTTACAAAACGCCAGGGAAAAACCGCTTTTCTACACCCAGGGCATTTTCAATAGTGGTGCTGCCTTTTGGCCTCCACGGTCCCCGACCACATTCCAAGGGGTTTAGGGGTATTGTCCACGGCCCATAGAAAAATGCAGCTGCATATTTTGATTATTTTTTTCACTTAACGGGAAATCCCACCTGGCAAGTTTCAAACGTCCCCTGGACCTATTTTTGGGAGGCAGGGGTCACCCAAACCCCCAAAAAATGCCCATAGGCCTTGAGAGGCTCGATATGGGGGACAACATTGGGCGGGGGGCATTAAAAAACCCCCAAATAGACAAAATCGAGGCATTAAAATTGGCCCAAGCCGGTGTCAAAAAAACGTTAAAACTTTCTTTGGGTTTGGGCCGGGTATTATAGAAGTTTGGCCAAATTTTTGCCTCCGTGCCCCCCCCTTACAACCTCACCAAAGGGTCAAAAACCACTAAGGGAAAATGGGACAAGGAAGCAATAAGCGTTTCAATTTGAAAGAGGGCTTTCCAAGGGCCATGTTAAGTGCCCTGACTTCAAGCCAAAAACGTGGGACAGGCAATTGCCTCAACAAGGGACTGGAGTGTACTATCCCAGTGATTGATGGGGGAAAAACACCCCCTGGATACTTAAGCAAAAACTACGGGAGCAGAAAAGAATCGCCATCGTAAAAGAAGTGCTTAGCTTTAAAATGGGCAATTGAATCTCTCAAGTACTACCCGATGGGCAGAGAGTTTAGGGTGGGCCAGACCATTCCCCCCTAAAAGGATGGCACAAAAAAAGGGGAAAAAGCGAGTGATAGGTGGTTCCCCACTCACAGGGTTTAAAAGGTTTTTGGGAAGCATCGCCCAGTTCCCACAAGGCAAGGGACGCACTGTCGCGTACCCATTCCTGGAAGCACAAGGGGCTCTTCCCCCCAAAGGGGGAAAGAGGGGGTATGAAGGGGCAGTGGAAGGTCCTTAATGGGTTACATCCCACAGATTTCTGGCTTACGCCCGGAAAAAGAGTAGGTAACATTTTCCCCGGTTACCTGCCTTGGGGAAATAAGCCATGTAGTTTGGGGTGTTAACCTCAATAAGGGGGTAACATAAAATTTTCTAGGTAGTATCTGCTTTACCAAAACCTGGATGGCTTCTTTGGGGGTAGGGAAAGTTTTGGTGGGTGCTACTCCCCTTGTTTCCCTACCAGGGTTGGACACCTTTAAGTCAGTATCGCTGACCAGCCCTGTCTGCATACAGGGCAAAGGAGTTTTGGCCTAGAGGTGGGACTGACTTGAGTACCCCGGGAAATCACCAAAGACCCTTTTTTAACAAGTTTGTGAGGGAACGCACTGCTACCACACTCGCCCAGCGGGGGTTTTTTGTTTTGTTTGTTTTTTTATTTCGGGTTTTCACTGGGATACTTCTTTGTAAACCTGTTTCCAATAAAAAACGGGACCCGGCGGAAAAAGCTTCAACCTTCTGGGTTCCGTCTACATTTACGCGACCCCAAGCCGCACTAAATGTGAGGGAAAACTTTCAAAAATATATATATATTAGTTATACCTTTTAAGGGACTTTCCTTTAAGGAAATTTTTCCCCTAAAGAAAAGAGAGACAGACCGGAATTTAATTTTTTTAAAGTTTCTTTTTTTTATTACTGAACAGAAATTTCAAAAAAAAATCGTAGTGTACTTTAATTTTAAAAATAACCAAAAGTCTAACCAGATTATTGCATCTTTAAATGTGAAAAGATTTTTTATACTGAAAAAACAAAATAACATGGGGACGGAAAATATTTGACCCCTTTACATTTTTTCACTCTCTTTCCATTCAGCCCTTTGGAAGATCCAAAAAGTTAATTTTTTTCTCATTAAAATTTCAATCGCACCCCATCTTGAAAGGAAAAAAAACAGAAAAGTAGATATTTTTTGGGAAATTTTAAACAAAAAAACTGAAAAATCACATGTCATAATACGACTTTTGTTTTCGACACCATATTTAACTCACAGCTGTCCATTTTTCCTCGATCCTCCTTGAGAGGGTTCTACTCCCCATTGGGTCCCGTTGTTTTAATTAAAAGATTGGGCTTGATTTGGAAAGGCACCAACCTGTTTATAAAGACCTCACAGCCACAGTGCATGTCCAGCACATGGAATCAAGGTCTAAGGAACTGCCAAAAGCCCCAAAACGAATTTTGGCAAGCACAGATCGGCCAAGGTTACAAAAGAATTTCTCAGCACTCAAGACTAAAGCACGTGACCTCCAAAAATCCAAAATGGGAAAAATTTGGGCAAACACAACCTTTCCCGACATGCCTCCACCCAATCGGGGAGAAACCTTGGTGAGAGAGTAAAAAGAACCCCCAAGATCACTAAAGGGAAAACTCCAGAGATGCAGAAGGGGGGGGGAAAAGTTTTCCCCAAAGCAACTATCACTGCACCCTCCACTTGGGCTTTAAAAGGGAGGTGTGCCTCCTGCATTTTTCAAAAAAACAAAAAAAACCCCCAACTATGAAAAATAAATTTTCTGGCGATGAGACAAAGAGAAATTTTTTGGGGTTAAAAATTTAAAAGGGATGTGGGAGAAAAACCCGGGCCCGCTCATCACATGCCCAATACAATCCCAACAGCGAAACATGGTGGTGGCAGCATCATGCTATGGGGGTGTTTTTCAGCTGCAGGGACAAGACAACTGGTTGCAATTGAAGGAAAGATGAATGCGGCCAAGTACAGAGATATCCTGGATGAAAAGCTCATCCAGAGTGCTCTGGACCTCAGGCTGAGTCGAAGGTTCATCTTCCAACAAGACAATGACCCAAAGCACACAGCAAAAATAACAAAGCAGGGGCTTCAGAAAAACTCTGTGATCATTCTTGACTGGCTCAGCTAGAGCCCTGATCTGAAACCAACTGAGCATCTCTGGAGAGACTTGAAAATGGCTGTCCACCAACGTTCACCATCCAACCTGAGGGAACTGGAAAGGATCTGCAAGGAAGAATGGAAGAGGATCCCCAAATCCAGGTGTAAAAAACTTGTTGCATCATTCCCAAGAAGACTCATGGCTCAGTAGCTCAAAAGGGTGCTTCTACTCAACACTGAGCAAAGGGTCTGAATACTTAAGATCATGTGAAATTTCAGTTTTTTCTTGTTTAATAAATTTGCAAAAATATCTACATTTCTTTTTTTTTTTTTTTCCTTTAAAGATGGAGTGCAGAGTGTACATTAATCAGCAAAAAAATGAAATTTTTTGATCTCACCAAATAGTCGCAATTAAATAGAGTGAAAAATGTAAAGGGGTAAATACTGTAAAGTAAATACTTTCTGTACTCACTGTACTACTTTATGCAACCATATACCAAAACAGAAATTGGAATAGGGGGTAAATCTTAAAGAACATTTTCTCACCAAGTGCCTGGTACAGTTCTGTCATTTTAGGATGATCCCAGCAAGTTGTTTGTGCTTGGTGACTGCAAGAAAAGACACAAACTGCTAAAAGGTAAGCAATCTCTACCACTCTGCCTTGACAAAGATAAAAACTCAAGATGTCCAAAAGCTACATCTACACAGCAATGTTAAAATTTTGTCCAAAATCCGACGGCATTTTAACATCGCTGTACCGCGGCTTTTGCCACAGGTTTGCGTCAGTTTTCGGACATGGGCTGCACAGGAAGTTGATGGGTATCTGATGGAAGATAGAACACCGTTTCAGTAGAAACCCTGTGTTGTGTAGACTACAGCACGGATATTCTATTGAAGTTTACACAGCGCTGGGTATAGTCAGATTTTCGGCGGATTCTAATTACTGAATCCTCTGAAAATCCAATGAGAATCCAGTGCTGTGCAGACATAGTCAAACTCTACTAATGAGACTGAAAACTGTGTAAAGCTATGTCTACACAGCACTGGAGTCTCTTCGGATTTTCAGCAGATTCAGTAATAGAATTCCGGCAAAAGTCTGATGGTACCCAGCACTGTGTAGTCTTCAATAGAAGATCCGTGCTGTTTGCACGGGTTTTCTACTGAAGCCGCATGTCGTCCAACGGAAGATAGAACATGTTCTATCTTCCGCCACATACCCATGCAGCTCATGTACTGGGCCACCAGGAAATCCGAAAACCGACCGCAGCTTTTGGAATTTTAACATTGTTGTGTAGACGTAGCCCAAGGTTTAAGTTACAAGAGGGTTGCCCTTTTCTTCTACAAATAAAAAAGGGCCATGTAACAGGAAGGTTATAGTGCAAATGCAAACAAAACAACAAAGAGCTATGAAAGACAAAATAAGTAGAAAGGGAATAAATATTTTTTCTCACTTGATGTAATAGGGAACCTTGTTGGGCGATATTGCTCTCTCCCAGGGCACTTGAACAGAAGCTAAAATGTGAAAATAATGTTGTTAAGAGGAGCCATCTGTTTTTCAAAAACATACAAAGCAACATCAAATGAAATTATAACAATTTCTTAAATCAGATAATTTCCCTCAGAAATAAGAAGTAAAGGTTTTACTTTCATTCTAGCTGAAAGAGTGGAAATTCTGGTGGGTCCTATTCTTATCTGTGAGATACCAACTGTGAGGATGTGGTGGGAGATAAGTGGATCCTGTACAGTAAATCATTAGCAAATAGCTCAAATCAGGCCAGGATTCAGAGTGAGCAAATCAATCCGCCCATTTTTCTGTCTTGTTGATTCACTGGTCCAAAAGAATATAATGGGAAAATCAATTCATATATTTTTCTTTTAAGCACGCCAAAATTTGCCTCACCTTCCATAAGTAGCCTGAACCGTACTTCATACAGATTATTTTTCTCTATGAGGCATGATCTACATACATTACCGGTTGATTTTGATAGGAATTGTTATGTGGATGTTCTATATAGCATAATACAAATATAAAAATCAGTAGCCTGTATAATATTCACTGCAGGTGGTAAACAATTTTTTTAAATTGATTCACTTACATTGCTACTGTTACTGCATTTTTGTGCAGATTTCTTTTGTTAGTATTTGAAAGGGGGTTCGAAAAAAACCTTTAATTTATTCCCACATTTCCTGTATTTGTCCTGCTTACATTGTTCCTATTTTATTTGTGTCATGTTGGTATTGGGCCTACATTTTTGATCATTAATCCTGAAATACTTAAATCACTGAAATTTAAGGTAGATGTGTCAGCTCCATACACCCTTATTTTGCTGGTATTTTGTTTGTTAGTCACTTTAGCTCACTTTCACTATGGGTCACTTACAAGATAAATGAAACTTACTAGATAAAAAATGTTGAGACTCGGGGCCGAAGTCACGGTGAGCATCCTGTAGTTGTCGTAAACGTTCTGTGACAGAAGTCTGCACCAGAATAATATGAGTATGAATTTATATTATTTGTTTAAACATACATTTAAAAGATTAAGGGTGACATGTATGAACAGGCCAGTACTAAATAGCTTTAAGGCAGTGTAGAATGCGCCAGAATGTATGAATCTGTTCTTCTGCAGTTCATACATACAGGCGCAGTTTAGTGCCAATACAACAAGTCCGGCTCAGGCAAACCACCTTTAACTTGGTCTGGCTGTTCTAACTGCTCTGCACCAAGGTTTGGCGTCAAATAATCATAAATGTGTCTACTTCTATGAATGTGATGCCTCCAGAATGTCCCTAATTTTGGCGCATTAAAAAGTGTCTTTGGCGCATTACAAAGGCACATTTCACGGCAGAGTTCAGAGTGCACCTGTTCATACATTCTGTTTAGCTCAAAGTACAACAGAAAACTGGCGCAGCCCCGTTCATACATGTCGCCCTAAAAGTTACAGGTCATCAAAATATGGTCTAAACATGCAATATTATTGAGCAAGCAAATACTGCTACCATGACATTTCATTAGCAGCAGTTCCAGGAACTGTTAGATCCCTTGCCATCCCAGCTGCATTCCATCAAGAGCCCCACACTACCTGTTGTGGGGTCTTTTGAGTGCAACTCTTTTTATTTGGAGGGTAGTTTCTTTTGGGGATGCCTGCTTTTCTTGATGAAGGGTCTGCTGTATCTGTCCTGCTGTATTCTATTTACAATGCGATAAAGAGGGATAATCTCACGGCACTCACCATTTGTCTAAATCAAAACCAACATTTATTCAGCATCTTGTAAAATCCAGGGTATTTGGGTACATAGGACACGTACAGAGCGACAGAAAGGCAATAGCCACTTCACGTTCAAACAAGCTTCCTCTAAGCCTAATGGGAGATTGCGTCATCACGCTCTTATATCCCCCATACCTGTCAATCGCCATTAGAACATCAAAGACAAAATATACACATTTTACAAAAAAGATGATAAATCGTTACGATCATTTAATCAGAAGCTTCGCAGCACCTCTGTACAAAGAATCCATTGGGCTTCACAATGTAGTAACCTTGTGTGTCTATCAGTCCTATTCAAGGGCACAAAAATCTGCTGTAAGCCTGCAAATCTAACCCCTGCTATATCATTATCATGTGTTTCTCGCATATGTGTTATCCACCTATAATATGGATATACTGTAGTACAACATTCGAAAAATTATGTAATAACGTCTTCGTGTCCATTAAATAAGAAGGGATGCTAGGCAGTAAGGGACGTAAATACCAATCCAAATACTTTGATAATGGTTTGTTCAAGGACTCCCGACAAGGAATTATCGGTCGGCCTGGTGGTTTGCTTAATGATTTATGAATTTTTAGTAAAACATACCAGTTTGGTTTAATAAGTTTGGATGGTAACTTAGTGTTTTAAAAATACTCTGATATCTGACTAATGAATTAGATGTCAATTTTCTATATGTGACACTATCCTCTAATTGATGATGCGCCACCTGGATGTAGTATTTTCTACTCTTAAGCACAATATTACCCCCCTTATTGGTGGGCTTCAGCATAATTTCTTTATTATTTTTAAGCCATACAAGTGCCCTGCGTTCATTATGAGATAGATTAGGTTTTCCGATGGATATATTATTACCTTCACATTCCTTAACATAGCAGTACTAAAAGTCTCTAATGCTGAGCCCGGCGACAAGGGGGGAAAATATGTTGATTTTAACCAGCTCTGAAATTGTTCACTTTCTGCGGGTACATATGCATTATCCTTGTCTTCAGTTAATAGGTCAAAAAGATCCAACACCACATCCCTATCTTCTAGTGAGAAATTGTCACCTTTTGAAAAACTCTCAATATTTACTGATAACTGGTTATTTCCTGGCACATTAACAATATTTTGGACTACTCCCTTCTCCTTAAATATTTTATGCAGGTTGAGTTTTCTCAAAGACTTACTCATGTCAATTTGAAACTGCACATAATCAAATTCAATTGTGACACAAAAACTTAAGGCTTTAGATAGAAGCGATAGACAGGCTTCATCAAGTACAATACCAGAGATATTAATAACATTGTTATCAATAACCCATTTTGCTGCTGTGGAATCCAGAAAAGCAGGTGTATCTACTTGCTCAAGAGACCTGCTTCCTCTTCATACCTCCTCCGATGGGGTTGTTTTTTCTCAGTTCTCCCTCCTCGGCGTATCCGCCTATGGAGTTTTTTGTTGGGAAACCACTAGAGTTTCTCGTCACTGTTCGTGATTTTTCTTTGTGTGCACTCTCTTCCATGGTGCTTTAATCGGATCCCAAGTCGGTCATCCAATAGTCCTTGTTCGATCTTACACTGGGTCCCCGTCTATTTCCTTTGAAAGTACAGGGGAAATGCTGTTTTTGGCTTTTCCAAGTGGCTTTTTTGGCTTCCCATTTTGCGTGGCCTTCCACTGAGCCTGTGTTAATTGGGTTTAAAATTCCGCCTTTGTATTTTTCAGCTCCAGACATGCCTGATCAGACTGCACTGTGGAGTGCTCCAGGATCAATCGTAACAAGTTCAGTGAGTGCTGCATATGGGCCTCCTTCCATTTCTGAACAAAGGACCACATGTATGAAAACGGTCTAGATCTAAAATTCACTTTGTTGCCCATAGCAACCAATCAGAGTGCCCCCTTCATTTTTCCAGAGCACTATATGAAATGAAAGGAGCACTCTGATTGGTTGCTATGGGCAACAAAGTGAGTTTTAGACCAGTTTTCATACATGTGGCCCAAAATATTTATAAAATTTGTACTAAGATACTTATTTATAAAATATTAATCCTCTAAGAGTTACTTAAGAATCATGATCGGACTGTAAAGTATTATTTGTCCAAAACAATTTCATCTCCTTTTCGGCTAAATTTATCACTCGACTTTCGAGAGTACGAGTGCTCAGTACTTTAATTTCATCATTCAGATTGCATTCTGAAAAGAACGTGTCTAAATTTCCCTGACCCTCTACAAGTGCTAAAGTATCTCAGTACCAAGATGATAAAGATTTTGGGCGACATGTATGAAGCTCGACACGTCGGAGCGCACTTTTTCGAGCGCTCGAATGTGAAAGCTGCGCCTCATGTATGTCGGCGCTGGAGGTGCGCTCATATATGCGGTGTAAAGTCCGGCGCGCCTCGCCAGTGTGTGACTGCGCCTAAGATTCGCCGCCCGAGGTAGTGCGATCATACATGCGGTGAAAAGTCCACCGCGCCTCGCCAGTGTGTGAGAGGCAGTGTGGGGACTTAGGTGCAGTGCGGGACAGCGCCTAATATTCGCCATCCGAGGAGGTGCGCTCATGCGTGCGGTGAAAAGTTCCCCGCGCCTCGCCAGTGTGTGGGGCGCAGTGCGTGACTTAGGCGCAGAAAAGACTGCACCTAACATATATTCCGAATCGAGACAGGCTGGAAATGAGCGAAAAATCATTAAAGATGTCCATGTGGCATGGAGTATGAATTAAAACATTGCTTTTATTAGGTGTAAAACATTATCAGAAAAAGAGCTCAAACCTACTAAAAAAAAAACATAAAATCACTTTCCAAAAATCAAGAACGATGCAACATCAGGAATTTGGATATTGGAAATTGCCGGGAAATACAGTAATTCAAATTCTGTAAGCTCTTCTCATTGGTCTGCAGAAACCAGCCAATCAGAATAGGAGCGACAGTGACCCATTAAAACCTATGGAGAAGTATTGACCAATCAAATTCAAAGGCGGGACAGTTCAAAATACAGTAAAAAGGCAGAAAAGAGCTGATTGGTTGAGCTAGCGGGGGCTTGGCTATCTCGGCCAATCAGAGAGCGAGCTACTTTGTCCCATTGTAGTCTATGGCCAGATCAGGGCAATACAATCTCGGCTCTCAGCGGCGTGCGGCATGGAGTATGATTAAAAAAAATCGTTTTTATTAGGTGTAAAATATTATCTGAAAAAGAGCTGAAACCTTCTATAAACATAAATCAATCAAATCCCTAACAACGCTTGTGTCGCCGAGACCGGCGCTACATCAGGAATTGTGATATAGATAATTGCCGGGAAATACAGTAATTCAAATTCTGTAAGCTCTTCTCATTGGTCAGCAGAAACCAGCCAATCAGAATAGGAGTGACAGTGAATCATTATAACCTATGGAGAAGTATTGACCAATCAAATGAAAAGGCGGACAGTTCAAAATACAGTAAAAAAGGTAGAAAGAGCTGATTGGTTGAGACCAGGCGGCAGATATGAATCCACCAATCATATGTAGTGCATCTGTTTTGAGTGGAGAAAAGGAGATCGCGATAGAAGGGCGCCCTAAAAGTTATTACTGTCTATGGGAAATATTCTAGTACTGTGATTGGTTTGGGGGAAGAGGGGCTCGTCCAGCTTAGCCAATCAGCGGGTGAGCTACCTTCTCATAGAGTTCTATGGGGAAAAAATGCAGAGCGAGCTCTGTTTGTGATTGGCCAAGTTAAAAGAGGCGCGGTTATTTGGACAATGGGAGAGCGACGACGCTCTTATGGTTTTCTAATGCAATCTATAATAAAAACTGTACATGGCCAAAATCAAATTATAACACTCATTAAGTTGAACCGATGTGTATATAAAATGAACAATGATATGGGGGTAACGAAAATAAAGAAATAAATATGAATTCAATTAATTAATTTTTTATTTCTTTTATTTACGTACCCATATATTGTTCATTTTATATACACATCGGTACAACTTAATGAGTGTTATCATTTTGATTTCGGCCATGTACAGTTTTATTATAGATTGCATTAGAAAACCCAAAGAGCGTCGCTCGCTCTCCCATTGGTCCAAATAACCGCGCTCTTTTAACTTGGCCAATCACAAACAGAGCTCGCTCTGCATTTATTATCCCCCATAGAACTCTATGAGAAGGTAGCTCACCCGCTGATTGGCTAAGCTGGACGAGCCCCTCTTCCCCCCAACCAATCACAGTACTAGAAAATTTCCCATAGACAGTAATAACTTTTAGGGCGCCCTTCTATCGCGCCCTTCTTTCTCCACTGAAAATAGACGCACTACATATGATTGGTTTATTCATATCTGCCGCCTGGGTTCAACCAATCAGCTGTTTTTCTGCTTTTTACTGTATTTTGAACTGTCTTGCCTTTGCATTTGACTGGTCAATACTTCTCCATAGCTTATAATGGTTCACTGTCGCTCCTATTCTGATTGGCTGGTTCTGCCGACCAATGAGAAGAGCTTAAAGAATTTGAATTACTTATTCCCGGAAAATTAGAATAAAATTAGGTTTTCCGATGGATATTTATTAACCATTCACATTCCTTAACATAGCAATCAAACAGTCTCTAATGCTAGAGCCCGGCGACAAGGGGGAAAATATGTGATTTAACCACTCTAAATGTCACTTTCGCGGTACATAGCATATCCTTGTCTCAGTTAATAGGTCAAAAAGATCCAAACACCACATCCCTATTTCTATGAGAAAATTGTCACCTTTGAAAACTCATATTTACTGATAAACTGGTTATTTCTGCACATTAACAATATTTTGGACTACTTCCCTTCTCCCTTTAAATATTTTATGCAGGTTGAGTTTTCTCAAAGACTACTCATGTCAATTTGAAACTGCACATTAAACAATTCCCAATTGTGACACAAAAACTTAAAGGCTTTAGATAGAAGCGATAGACAGGCTTCAAACAAGTACAATACCCAGAGATATTAATAACATTGTTATCATAACCCATTTTGCTCTGTGGAATCCCGAAAAGCAGGTGTATCTACTTGCTCAAGAGACCTGCTTCCTCTTCATTACCTCCTCCGATGGGGGTTGTTTTTTTTCAGTTCTCCCTCCTCGCGTATCCGCCTATGGAGTTTTTTGTTGGAAACCACTAGAGTTTTTTCGTCACTGTTTCGTGATTTTTCTTTGTTTTGCACTCTCTTCCATGGTGCTTTAATGGATCCCAAGTCGGTCATCCAATAATCCTTGTTCGATCTTACACTGGGTCCCCTTCTATTTCCTTTGAAAGTACAGGGGAAATGCTGTTTTTGGCTTTTCCAAGTGGCTTTTTTGGCTTCCCATTTTGCGTGGCCTTCCACTGAGCCTGTGTTAATTGGGTTTAAAATTCCGCCTTTGTATTTTTCAGCTCCAGACATGCCTGATCAGACTGCACTGTGGAGTGCTCCAGGATCAATCGTAACAAGTTCAGTGAGTGCTGCATATGGGCCTCCTTCCATTTCTGAACAAAGGACCACATGTATGAAAACGGTCTAGGTCTAAAATTCACTTTGTTGCCCATAGCAACCAATCAGAGCGCCCCCTTCATTTTTCCAGAGCACTATATGAAATGAAAGGAGCACTCTGATTGGTTGCTATGGGCAACAAAGTGATTTTGACCAGTTTTCTACATGTGGCCCAAAATCTTTATCATCTTGGTACTAAGATAACTTCTTTATACATTCTAAGCCTCTAAGGGTTCCTTCAGAATCATGATCGGACTGTAAAGTATTATTTGTCCAAAACAATTTCATCTCCTTTTCGGCTAAATTTATCACTCGACTTTCGAGAGTACGAGTGCTCAGTACTTTAATTCATCATTCAGATTGCATTCTGAAAGAACGTGTCTAAATATTACCTGAGACACACCCCCTCCCTACAAGTGCTTAAAGTCATCTCAGTACCAAGATGATAAAGATTTGGGCGACTGTATGAAGCTCGACAGAGTCGAATGAGCGACACTTTATTCGAAGCGCCCATGTGAAAGCTGCGCCTCATGTATGTCGGGCTGGAGTCGCTGCGCTCATTATGCAGTGGTAAAGTCCGGCGCGCCTGACGCCAGTGTGTGATGCGCCTAAGATTCGCCGCCCGAGGTGTGTCGATCATACATGAGCGGGAAAAGCCCACCGCGCCTCGCCAGTGTTGTGAGAGGCAGTGTGGGGACTTAGGTGCAGTGCGGGACAGCGCCTAATATTCGCCATCCGAGGAGGGCTGCGCTCATGCGTGCGGTGAAAAAGTTCCCCGCGCCTCGCCATGTGTGTGGGCGCAGTGCGTGACTTAGGCGCAGAAAAGACTGCACCTAACATAATATCCGAATCGAGACAGGCTGGAAATGAGCGAAAAATCATTAAACATGTCCATGCGGCATGGAGTATGAATTAAAACATCGCTTTTATTAGGTGTAAAACATTAATCAGAAAAAGAGCTCAAACCTACTAAAAAAAAAAAATAAAATCACTTTCCAAAAATCAAGAACGATGCAACATCAGGAATTTGGATATTGGAAATTGCCGGGAAATACAGTAATTCAAATTCTGTAAGCTCTTCTCATTGGTCTGCAGAAACCAGCCAATCAGAATAGGAGCGACAGTGACCCATTAAAACCTATGGAGAAGTATTGACCAATCAAATTCAAAGGCGGGACAGTTCAAAATACAGTAAAAAAGCAGAAAAGAGCAGATTGGTTGAGCTAGCGGGGGCTTGGCTATCTCGGCCAATCAGAGCGCGAGCTACTCTGTTCCATTGTAGTCTATGGCCAGATCAGGGCAATGAAATCTCGGCTCTCAGCGCCGTGCGGCATGGAGTATGATTAAAAAAATAGTTTTTATTAGGTGTAAAATATTATCTGAAAAAGAGCTGAAACCTTCTATAAAACATAAATCAATCAATCCCTAACAACGCGTTTGTCGCCGAGACCGGCGCTACATCAGGAATTGTGATATAGAGAATTGCCGGGAAATACAGTAATTCAAATTCTGTAAGCTCTTCTCATTGGTCAGCAGAAACCAGCCAATCAGAATAGGAGCGACAGTGAACCATTATAACCTATAGAGCAGTATTGACCAATCAAATGAAAAGGCGGAAATTTCAAAATACCGTAAAAAAGGCAGAAAAGAGCTGATTGGTTGAGACCAGGCGTCAGATATGAATCCACCAATCATATGTAGTGCATCTGTTTTGAGTGGAGAAAGGAGATCGCGATAGAAGGGCGCCCTAAAAGTTATTACTGTCTATGGGAAATATTCTAGTACTGTGATTGGTTGGGGGAAGAGGGGCTCGTCCAGCTTAGCCAATCAGCGGGTGAGCTACCTTCTCATAGAGTTCTATGGGGAAAAGAAATGCAGAGCGAGCTCTGTTTGTGATTGGCCAAGTTAAAAGAGGCGCGGTTATTTGGACCAATGGGAGAGCGAGCGACGCTCTTATGGGTTTTCTAATGCAATCTATAATAAAACTGTACATGCCCAAAATCAAATGATAACACTCATTAAGTTGTACCGATGTGTATATAAAATGAACAATAATATGGGGGTAACGAAAATAAACAAATAAATATGAATTCAATGAATTAATTTTTATTTCTTTATTTTCGTTACACCTATATTATTGTTCATTTTATATACACATCGGTACAACTTAATGAGTGTTATCATTTGATTTCGGCCATGTACAGTTTTATTATAGATTGCATTAGAAAACCCATAAGAGCGTCGCTCGCTCTCCCATTGGTCCAAATAACCGCGCCTCTTTTAACTTGGCCAATCACAAACAGAGCTCGCTCTGCATTTCTTTTCCCCATAGAACTCTATGAGAAGGTAGCTCACCCGCTGATTGGCTAAGCTGGACGAGCCCCTCTTCCCCCCAACCAATCACAGTACTAGAATATTTCCCATAGACAGTAATAACTTTTAGGGCGCCCTTCTATCGCGCCCTTCTTTCTCCACTCAAAATAGACGCACTACATATGATTGGTGGATTCATATCTGCCACCTGGGTTCAACCAATCAGCTGTTTTCTGCCTTTTTACTGTATTTTGAACTGTCTTGCCTTTGCATTTGATTGGTCAATACTTCTCCATAGCTTATAATGGTTCACTGTCGCTCCTATTCTGATTGGCTGGTTTCTGCCGACCAATGAGAAGAGCTTAAAGAATTTGAATTACTGTATTTCCCGGCAATTTCCAATATCCTAATTCCTGTTGTAGCAACATTCTATATTTTTGGAAATTTATTTTTTTTTTTTTTTTTTTTTTGAAGGTTTGAGCTTTTTTTCTGATAATGTTTTACACCTAATAAAAGCGATTTTTTTTAAATCCTACTCCATGCCGCACGGAGTGAGAGCCGAGATTTCTTTTGAGATGTGCTATATGTTTCCACTCATGTTAAGTTCTCGCTTCACTTCGCCTCCTCCGGCTCGTTTAGTCCAACTTCAACTAGGTCTGCCTGTCGGAGCTGGTGAGCGCTGCAATGCGCCGCACTTTTCCGACCCGCGGTCATACATGCCTCGGAGTATTCGAATGAGCCGCGTCCCGCCCCAGAACGCCCACACCGCGCCCATTACACAGCCTTCATGTTAGGCGCAGCCGAAAGTGGCGAAGGCTGCACCTAATATCGCATCCCTGCGTCCGACAGGGGATTCGGATCGGTGAGCCGCAGTTTTCGCCAGAAAACAGGCGCAACTCCCGATGATACATGTCGCCCTTTGTTCCTAAACAGAAAGAGGCCCATATGCAGCACTCAGTGAATTTGTTACGATTGATCCTGCAGCGCTCCAAAATGGAGTATGATCGGGTGTGTCTGAAGCTGAAAAATACAAAGGCGGAATTGCAAACCCAATTAACAGAGGCTCAGTGGAAAGCATTTTCATGCAAAATGGGAAGCAGATTAATACCAATACAGAATGAAATAAAATAATGTAAGAGGGATAAGTTTATTTGAGATAAATTGGATTATGATTTTGATGGTGTTCACTTGGAAAAGTAAAAAACAGCAAACAAGGACTGACTATTGGACGACCGACTCGGGATCCGATTGATGCACCACGGAAGAGAGTGCATATACGTAATGAAAAATCACAGACAGTGACGAGAAACTCTAGCAGTTTCCCATCAAAAAACTTCATAGGCGGATACGCCGAGGAGGGAGAAATAAGAACAAACAACCCGATCGGGGGAAGTATGAAGAGGAAGCAGGTCTCTTGGTGCAAGTAGATACATTTGCTCCTCCTGATTCCACAGCAGCAAAAGGGGCGAGTGATAATAATTCGGGATTAACGAATAGAATCTGACGAAGTGGAATTCGTTTAGAATTTCAGGAAAAATTTGGATTCTAAACGAAGCAGAATTTCCTGGCGATTCATGGTAATGAATCTAAAATAGCCGCAAGCACATGGCGTGACATGGGGCAATGAAATATGGGAGAAAGAAAAGAACGCCCTCAATGCCATGACATGCGCAGCCAATCAGCAACCAGCCAGCTTCTGTGATGTCACAACCCTATAAATAGTGCAGCCATTTTACATTCTGCCACTGTGTCTCTTATGTACACGGATCTCTCTGCAGCAGCAATAGATTGCACTCTGTGCCAAATACTTCAGATTTTAGAGTTACTGGGGTGAAATACCTTTCAACTACACAGTTTGTGTGTGTCATATACACACGTTCCTGAACCAGCGTTTTTTATTTTGGGATATTGCTCACTGTGCCAAAGAGTTAGCTCACCACAATAAGTGAAAAAAGTATTTTTGAAATACAGTGTGTGTATTTCTCACATACAAACATCTCCATTACAGGAAGGTTATTATTTTGGGATATTGTTCTCTGTGCCAAACAGTAAATTTGTGACACTTATTTGTCTAAAAAAAAACTTTGAAATACAGCTTGTGTATTTGTCATATACACACATCTCCCTTAAACAGAGTTTATTTTATTGTAAATTTTTGATCAAACAGTATGTCAGACAGAGAGGTGGCAAGCCCTTCACATGGGAGGGGCAGTGGCACAAATGTTCCTGGAGGAGGCACAGGTCGCAGCACAGTAAGGGGACATCGCAGTAGAGGTCACTCAGCGAGGTCAGAGCCACCGATGTCATCTAGTGGCCGTGTGTTGACTACCAAGCCAATGGTTCTTGAATAGTTGACTAGGTCATCCACTTCCTCCCAGATGGCATCGACCAGCAAGTCGGTAGTGTGGCCGGGAGTCAGCAGGGTGGCAGCAGTGCAAGGTCGGGAGCCAAACGGCCATGGGGTAGACCATCCGCTTTGCAGGTCCCTTCCGACCCAGAAGGTATCGGCGCAGGGGCTCACCGAGACAATGGCGTTAGCAGTCAGTCAGTGCAGTGTTGGTGGTAAAATCACCTACTCGTCGGTGTGGTAGTTTTTTGCCAAGACACCGGAGGAGGCGAAAATGGGTAAATGTAGAATCTGTGGGCCAGAAAGTGAAGCGTGGACAGGGACCTAATGTTGGCACTACAGCCCTGCATCAACATATGCAGCGTCACAATCCAGTGGCCTGGGAAAAACGTGTCTCAGATGTGGTGGTCCATCCGCTGCAGCAACAGCACCCAGTGGCACGCATCTCATTTCAGGCAGTCAAGGCTCCGCCACCTCTGCCGAAGGAAGCTGTCTGTCTTTCTCATCATCTACTGGTCCAGATGCTCCTACTCCTCGCCACTCATTGCGCCAGCAGTCATTCACCGAGGCGATTGTCAAGCGACAGCAGTATGCGTCCAGCCATCCTTCGGTGCAGAAGCTCACTGTGCTCCTGTCCAAGTTGGTGGTACTGAACTCCCTCCCTTTTCAAGTGGTGGACTCTGCACAGTTCAGAGAACTGATGGCTTGTGCCGAGCCGAGATGGAGAGTCCCAAGCTGACATTTCTTTTCGAAAAAGGCAGTACTAGACCCTGCACAAATATGTAGAAGAGAAGGTGGGCCAGTTCTTGAGCCTGTCGGTGTCTTCCAAAGTGCATGGCAGCGCGGATATGAGGAGCTGTAACTACAGTCAGGGACAGTACATGTCCTTTACGGCCCACTGGGTGAATCTGATTCCTGCCCAGACACACCGCTTTCTCCTCCACGTTGTCAAACTGCTGATCCTGTGCCAATTTCCACCTCCTCCTCCTTCAGCACCTCAGCCTCCACTGCAGCGACAAGTCTTATTGCTCATCCAGCATACCACATGTGCAGGGCACGTCGGTGTCATGCAGTTCTACACCCGGTTTGCCTAGGCGAACGAAGTCACAGAGGTAAGGAACTGCTCTGTGTCATGAAATAATAAATCGATTCCTGGCTTTCACTGCGACAATTGAAAATCAGAACCAAGGTGACAGACAATAGAAAGAACATGGTGTCTGCACAGCGCCGAGGAGTGCTGAGCCAGGCACCCTGCATAGCACACGTGTTTAATCTGGTAGTCAAACGGTTCCCTGAGTCTTCCAACCATCTGCAAGACATTTTAAAAATGTCCAGGAAACTTTGCATGCACTTCATCCATTCCTACACCGGCAAGCACACCCTCCTTGAGTTACAGCGGCAGAACGGCCTCCGCCAATATAACCTGATATGCGACTTTTTCACCAGTTGGAATTCTAGTCTTCATATGTTGGACCGATTCTATGAACAGAGAAAGGCCATTAATGATTTCTTGATAATCCAAGCGCACAAGAGAACTCCCCTGTGTAATTTTGATGTCAGCCAGTGGCAGCTCATGCGTGACACCTGCTGTTTTCTCAGGCCCATTGAGGAGGCCACGTTATTTGTCAGTCGCCAGGACTATGGGATGAACAACATCATTCTACTGCTTTATGTCCTGGAACAGATGCTGAAAAATCTGTCTGGTCAGAAAACTGGAGACATGGCGACTACATCACATGGCCACATGAGTCCGGTGGGGGCTGAACTGAAGGAGGAGGACAAGGACATTGGAGCACAAGCAATGTCTGGTAAAATGAGTGATTTTTCTACCCAGATGACAGGAGAGGAGGAGCAGGAGCAGCCGGAGGAGGGAGATGAGGCAAATGATCCAGACACACCGTGGCAGTATACAGTGGAGATGGACGCAGGGAGTCCCTCAGATTCACTTGCGTAGATGGCCCGCTGCATGCTGATTTGCCTGGGTAGCGACAGCCGAATAGTCACCTTCTGGCAGAGGGATGACTTCTGGCTCTCCACCCTCTTGGACCCTTGCTACCGGTCCAAAATGCTGGCCTTTTTTTCAGAGGGAGGAGAAACTCAAGTAATCTAGAGACATCCTATGTAGTCAGTTGGCTGCTGCCTATCTGCGCCATCGTCCATCCTCTAGCAGATCTAACCGGGGGTTCCTCATCGCTTATGTACCACTGCCACGACTGCTGTGGGGGTGGGGTAGGAGCAGTACCAGCTCCATCAGCAGAAACCTGAGTCTGAAGTCGTTGATGAGCAGCTTTCTTCACCCGCCTAGTGAGGAAGGAACTCACCAGCAGCAGCACCTGGAGCAGACCCTGAACCAGCACATCATGTAATTAAAGGACTCCCGTATGGTCAATTTTTACGGCTGAGAAGTAACAATACAGATTGTTCTGATTTTATAGAACAGTCTATGGCACTTATGGATACATTACGAGTTAGAAGGTATAAGGAAAATATATTACAGGTGGCCTTTGAGAGAGCGATGACAAAAACTTATATGGGGGAATCGCTGAAAAAATAAAATGAGATATCTTCTCTTTTCAATATAATCCCATAGCTGATCATATTAGACGGACTTTACATCGATATTGGTATTTACTTGAGAATGATACAAGGTTACAAGATAAAACGAAATATCCCCTCTATAATTTCATTTAAAAGCAGCACAAACCAGAGGGATAAATTTATTACAGGGAGGTTACCTAAAAACATAAAAACTGGCTTCAAAAGGCCATCCCTCAAGGTAACCATGAATGTGGTAATTGTACATACTGTAAATATTTGGATAATAATCGAGTATTTAAATTGGGGAGCATTGAACATACGGTTAATCAATAACATGCAGATTAGATTTCGTTGTATATGTGTTGTGGTGTCCATGTGGACTATTTTATATAGGTAAAACAATTAGACCACTTTTTAAGCGGATTAGAGAACATATACACTCACCGGCCACTTTATTAGGTACACCATGCTAGTAACGGGTTGGACCCCCTTTTGCTTTCAGAACTGCCTCAATTCTTCGTGGCATAGATTCAACAAGGTGTTGCAACGATGCTCAATTGGTACCAAGGGGCCCAAAGAGTGCCAAGAAAATATTCCCCACACCACGACACCACCACCACCAGCCTGAACTGTTGATACAAGGCAGGATGGATCCATGCTTTCATGTTGTTGAAGCCAAATTCTGACCCTACCATCCGAATGTTGCAGCAGAAATCGAGACTCATCAGACCAGGCAATTTTTTTTCCAATCTTCTTACTGTCCAATTTCGATGAGCTTGGGCAAATTGGGGCCTCAGTTTCCTGTTCTTAGCTGAAAGGGTGGCACCGGTGTGGTCTTCTGCTGCTGTTCCCCATCTGCCTCAAGTTCGCCGTACTGTGCGTTCAGAGATGCTCTTCTGCCTACCTTGGTTGTAACGGGTGGCTATTTGAGTAAACTGTTGCCTTTCTATCAGCTCGAACCAGTCTGCCCATTCTCCTTTGACCTCTGGCATCAACAAGGCATTTTCGCCCACAGGACTGCCGCTCGCTGGATGTTTTTTTCTTTTTCGGACCATTCTCTGTAAACCCTAGAGATGGTTGTGCGTGAAAATCCCAGGGATCAGCAGTTTCTGAAATATCAGACCCGCCCTTCTGGCACCAAAAAACCATGCCACGTTCAAAGGCACTCAAATCACCCTTTCTTCCCCATACTGATGCTCGGTTTGAACTGCAGGAGATTGTCTTGACCATGTCTACATGCCTAAATGCACTAAGTTGCCGCCATGTGATTGGCTGATTAGAAATTAAGTGTTAACGAGCAGTTGGACAGCTGTACCTAATAAAGTGGCCGGTGAGTGTATATTCCCTAAGGACAGGAAAAGGAGCCCCCAGGTGGATAACACATATGTGAGAAATACACGATAATGATATAGCAGGGGTTAAATTTGCAGGCTTACAGCGGATTTTTGTACCCTGACACACGAGGTTACTACAGCGTGAAGCCCAATGGATTCTGCGTACTGAGGTGCTGGGAAGCTTGAATTTAAATGATCGTAACGATATGTCATCTTTTTTTTTTATAAAATATGTATAATTTGTCTTTGATGGGGGATATAAGAGTGTGAGGACGCAATCTCCCATAAGGCTTAGAGGAAGCGTGTTTGAATCTGAAACGGCTGTTGCCTTTCTGTCGCTCTGTACGTGTCCTATGTACCCAAATACCCTGGATTTTACAAGATGCTGAATAATTTTTTTTTTATTTATACAAGTGATGAGTGCCGTAAGTTTATCCCTCTTTTTCACATTGGAATTTTACTGTACTTTTCTTTTCACAGAGCACCACCAGAAGTACATATACAATATAACATACACACAGTACCGATGAATCCTACGTATTGAGATTGTTGATTGGTGCCAAAGTATTTTTGCTTCTCTCTCCCGATTGTATTCTATTTACTTTTTTACATGTACAGCCGCTTGGACACTTCACTTTTTTTTTTAATGAACTAGAGCTTATTTTTGAAGTAGGGCCTATATTTTAAGCATATTTACCAACCCTCCTTGGTTGGGTGGGGCGCTCCCGGAAATGGGGGTCATCTCCCGCCCCCCGGATGGTTTGCTTATCCTCCCGCAGCTGAAGAGCTGCTGGAGGTTCTACAGTATAAACGGTAGCAAGACAGCGTCAAGAGATGCTGCCCTGAAGCCACTGGCTGCTGCTGGCGAAGCTCTGGTAGCTTTCTGCATAGGAAGCTTTGAGAGCAACGAGCCACAGACAGAACTACTGGAAGGGGGGCAGGGCTTAGAAGGAGCCACAAGACTCCTCCCCTCTCTCCAGCAGAGCAGCGTGAAGAGCCTGGATGCCTGCAGCAGGAAGGGTGAGTGCACTGCCAGGGGTGTGTGGGGGGGAAGAGGGTGTGTGTTTTGAGTGTGCGAGAGAGGAGGGGTGTATGTTTGTGTGTGCGGGGGGAGGTGTGTATGTGGAGTGGCGGAGTGTATGTGTGTGAGTGTGCGGGGGATGGGTGTGTGTTTCAGTGTGTAGGGGAGCAGTGTCTGTATTTCAATGTGCATGCGAGGGCTGTGTGTGTATGTGGGGGAGGGGTATATGTGTTTGAGTGTGCAAGGCGTAGTAGTTGCCCACTTGTCTTCTGCCCCTTGCCCCTGTCTCCTGCCCTCTGCAGTCTGTCTTTCACTCTGGTGATTGCCTATGGCAATAGCCTATTCAGCATTCAGGAAAGCTGGGTGACACTCCATCATCCAAAGGTGGTACCCAGTATTCCTATCATGGAAAGCAGGATGGTATCTGTGGGCAATGGGTGTCATCCAGCTTGGATGCTGGATAAGCTATCCAGCCTATACGTATGTATGTATGTGTGCAATGTTTGTTTATTTACAGGTTCCCATTTGGACTATGTCGGATTCGATGGACTACATCGGATCAACCTTGGATTCTATTTTTTTTAAATAGAATGGTTAAAGAGGGCTGGTGTCGGGAGTATTTATTTAAATAAAAGTATTTTTGTGCAATCTGTGTTTGTATTTTTTTTTCCATATGATTCTAGTGATAGTAGTGGAGGTGTCTGACAGATGTCTCTTCATTACTATCGCTCAGACTTGGTGTCAGTCAGTAGTGGGTTTTGTCACCCCAAGGATGACACTGACCCCGTGTAACTATTATCCCAGTACCCAATGCACCAGGGGTACTGGGAAGAGCCGGTAACCATCAGAAGCGGACCATCTAATGTGAAGGTCCGCTTCTGGAGCAGCTGCAGGCTGGTATTTTTAGAATGGTAAGGGACCAGTATTGATGGTCCTTCCCATTCTGATAGTCTCAGGCTGCAGCTCTCGGTTTTAACTTGACTGGTTATGGAAAATGGGGGGGACCCCCATGTCGCTTTTTTCCTAAAAATGCATTTATTTAATGAGAATCTAAACACGGGCATCCACTGTAATGATTACAGGAGTTTCCCACTTTAGGATTCTCAATAAATAAATGATTTTTTAAACAAATAAACGAAGTGGGGTCCCCTCCATTTTCCATAACCAGCCAAGGTAAATCTGGCAGCTGCACCGTGATACTATCAGAACGGGACTGTCCATTAACACTGGTCCCTTCCCACGCTAAAAATACCAGCCCACATTGACGTCAGAAGTGGACCATCACACTAAAGGGTCTGCTGCTAATGGTAACCTGGCTCTTCCCAGTACCCCTGGGTACCTAACGCAGGTACTGGGATAATAGTGATATGGGGTTAGTGTCAGCCTTGGGGTGACAAGAACTACTGCTGGCTGACACAAAGCCCGAGCACTAGTAATGGAGAGGAGTCTGTCAGATGCCTCCATTACAAAAACTGGAATTACATTCTCCAGCAGCAGTCCTCTTTCACCATTTTATTAAATAAATCAGTCCAATGTTGGTCTGACACAATCCAATGAGTCTGACATATCCCAAAGGGGAAAACCTGTATAAATATAAGAAGAATAGAAGAATTAAATAGAATAAATAATATAATCATAATAAATAATAATAATTATTAAATAAATAAAATAAATAAAAATAAGAATTAAAATATAAAAAGACAGTACTAAACTATTATCTCCTGCACCCCCTGAAGATCATGCCTGTGGCTGATCTTCTGGGGGTGCAGGGTACGGATCTGGAGAAAAAAGAATTTAACCTGGAGAAAAAAGGTTTCAATCTCCAGAGGAGAAAAGCGTTCTTCACTGTGAGAACTGTAAATCTGTGGAATAGCCTGCCTGGGGAGCTGGTCATGGCAGGAACAGTTGCGAGTTTCAAGAAAGGCTTAGATAACTACCTGAAACTAAAGAATATTAATACATATGTAGCCATGTAAAATTCCATATCCAGTCTGATGGCAACTCTGGGATTCGAAATTAAATCTTCTCTAGAGCAGATTGGTTCTTGCCTTATGGGTTTACAAACTTTTATCAGTAGAGGAAACTAGGCTTAAACTTCTTATCCCCCTCCTTTCACCCACATTTTCCCCACTCTTGGTTGAACTTGACGTACATATGTATTTTTCAACCATACTAACTCTTTAACTATGGAGTTCAACCTACACCATAAACCCATAACCTTCCCACCTATTACCCCATAGTCCTCTCACCTCTACCTATCACTCCACCTATCACCTCATAACCTTCCCACCTATTACCCCATAGTCCCCTCACCTCCACCTATTGCTTCACTCCACCTATCACCCCATGACCATCCCACCTGCTCCTATCACCCCATGTGGAGTTTGTACAGAGGTGGCCACAGGTAGGGAAGTGCTGAAAAAAATTGAATTTTAATATGTTTTTTCGGTAAATTCTGCAGGGATGAGTTGTGTCCGAGAGAAGTCATTATGGCAGACTGGACAGCATGGAGAAGAAAAGGGAAAAATAAAAATTCCAGTCATAGAAGAGGTCTCTGATTAGTCCCTAGGTGTAACTGCACTGTAGTCACTTAAATGTCTGCAGAGCCTGTATACACTGTCATCTACCACTATATAATAACTGTATGGTGGAAATTTATGTAGTAGTGTAATGGTTTAGTTACAGCTTAGCGGTATCAAAACCCTAATTTAGCTTTCTTCCAGAGTCATTACACAGTTAGGTGGCTTTATTCGAAGGGGCTTGGATTAACAAGAGGGTGTGGCCATGCACATTTTTGGGGCGCACCGCACCTTCTAATATCCCTGATGCCCAATTTCAAAAGTTGGCAAGTATGATTTTAAGTATACTTCAAAAATCCTACAAGTCATGCTAGGGCTTATTTTCGAGATATATATATATTTTCGATATATATATATATATAAAAAGTGCCAGAAGGCAGTATGATTTGAACCATCATGTTACTTGAACTGGACATTGAATATCCCTGTCCTGGAACGCAGCATGAGCCCCAAACCTGCATGACCCCCAGATTTAAAAAGTGCCGCAAAAAAGGAGTCTTTCAACCACCATTTTAGTTGAACTGACACTAACTATATCTGTCCTGTACCGCAGAATGACCATTAAACTTGTCTGACCCACAGTTTAAAAAGTGCCAGAAAAAGGAGTCCTTTCAACCACCATTTTAGTTGAACTGGACATATACTGTCCCTGTCCTGGGCCACATTATGACCATTAAACCTGTCTGACCCCCAGATTAAAAAAGTGCCGGAAAAAGGAGTCCTTTCAACCACCATTTTAGTTGAACTGGACATTGACTAAACTGTCCTGTGCCCAGCATGACCCAGGCCGGAGTTACAGTGGGTGCGGTGAGAGCCCAGGCTGGCGTCCGTCATCTATTAACAAGCAGGTTAAAATGCCTTGATGACGCAGCAACAAAAACTGTCGTGCTGAAGCAGAGTGCGGAAGCGGAAGTGTGAGAACTCCAGCCTTCCTCAGTACACAGTCAAGACCTGGGTAGCGCTTGCCCCTCCGTATGAGTGCGGACCAATTGAGCTTCACTTGGAAATACTGGTGGTTAACGCTCCTGTTAAACCCAGGTGCCCTTTTGCTTGGCATCTTTTTCTCATTTTACTCAACGTGCTGGAGGAAATTGTCTCTGTACTTTGTTCTCTGTCCGTGCTCCATACTCCATTCCTCTGAATAACCTACATCTGGTCAAGTTTTCCTGTACCTCCCTTGTACAATTCAGGGGAATTTTTTTTACCAGCTATTTTGTACATGCAAGTTTTTTAGTAATTTAATTCTAGAAAACACATTTTTAAAATAGGATGGAATACCACCATGTCTTGGTTTCTCTTTTTTCATTGTATTAAATGGGTTGTCTCAATACAGGGATTGATAGCTATGTTAAAGATCTTGCAAAAACAAGTCATTTTGCAAAATGTGTCCATTATGTTTTCGTATGATACACGGTATTTTTTGCACCTTTCAATTCACCTGTGGTGAATATAGAATTGCCGTTTTAAGATTTACGTGGATGCTGCGTCAATGAACAATGCTGGGTGTGCAAAAGTCAAAAAACACGTAACAGTTATGTTTTGAATATAATAAACGGTATTTTTTGCACCTTTCAATTCACCTGTGGTGAATATAGAATTGCTATTTTAAGATTTACGTAGATGCTGCATCAATGAACAATGCTGGGTGCGTAAAAGTTAAAAAACACGTAACTGTATGTTTTGATATAATAAACGGTATTTTTTGCACCTTTCAATTTACCTGTGGTGAATATAGATTCGCTGTTTTAAGATAGTCGTAGATGCGGCCTCAAAGAACAATGCTGGGTGCGCAAAAGTCAAAAAACACGTAACTGTTATGTTTTGGTATAATAAACGATATTTTTTGCACCTTTCAATTCACCTGTGGTGAATATAGAATTGCTGTTTTAAGATTTACGTAGATGCTGCGTCAATGAACAATGCTGGGTGCGCAAAAGTCAAAAAAACACGTAACTGTTATGTTTTGATATAATAAACGTATTTTTTTGCACCTTTCAATTCAACTGTGGTGAATATAGAATTGCTGTTTTAAGATTTACGTGGATGCTGCGTCAATGAACAATGCTGGGTGCGCAAAAGTCAAAAAACACGTAACTGTGATGTTTTCGTACGATACACGGTATTTTTGGCAACAAACAACCTGTGCTGACTACAAGATTGCTGTATTGTAATTTAACTGCAAGGTGGATATATCAACAGTCACAGGTGTAATGGTAAAAATTGAAAATGAACACCTATCTGAAATGTATACTGATAATAAAAGTGGAGTTTTGCAGCTAACAAAGAGACCTGCAGTTACTAGAAATTATGTGTATCCAATATAAGTTCAGGGCTGCCCAATATCCAGGAAATATTTCAATAGCAAACTGTTAATAATAAAGATATTCCACTACAATGTCTACACTAAGTCTTGGTGAACTTTATCCAGTGTTCTTTATAGATAGAGCTTGTCTGTGTTCCCACCGCCGTGAATTTACAGCGGTAGATGCTGCTTTAAAATTCTCTAGCTAACTACATAAAATCTTCAAATCTCTGATCTAACTAAATGGAAGGATCACAGCTAATAGTAGAGGTTTCTCTGTGCAGAAATAGACAAATTTCGCTGAGCTGTTTGGCCACAGGCAGAGCGCACGTCCTATCCCTATGAGACGCTGAGAGACACTGAGGCTGAAACAGGAAACGCTGTTCTATGTAAAACGAGGTCATGTGATTTTTCCAGCCCATCGCAACCATACACATCCCAGTCATGACGTCGCACACACATCTCACCCTGCTCTATTCTGTAATCTGATTTGCTGGCCGCCAAAATTACAGAAGCGCCGAAAAAGGCGCGATCTTAATAGATTATGCTCAGATTTTAACCTTAATTATCGCATGATCTCGAAATTTCGATCACCATAAAAACCTTGCCGATTTCAACTTTGTCGATAAAAATCGCTCAACACTATACTACACATGTCAGCAGCATAATGCTACCGACACACAAGACTGTCGGCTCTCCCTTCACCGAGTGCAGGCCACTCAGTGACACGCATTTGTTCATGCGCTCCCTATAGACACATATGAGAGCATTCTAGGGGAAACGTATCTTCCCTCAATAACGCCGCCTGTCACTGTCTTACATAGCCTCCCCCTCTGTTCGAACCTGTGGGGTCGGACACTATTACCTGTCAAACAGTGGACTCTTGACAGTGCGTCAGCATTGCCCTGTAGTTTTCCAGCCCTATGTTTCACGGAAAAGCTTATAATTCCTGAAATGACAAGAACCACCTTGTGACTCTTGCATTTTTCTCTTTTTCTGGGACAATACAGGTTAGGTGGCAAATGAGACCTGATTAACCTAAAGAGTCTTCCCCAGTAGGTAATACTTTGAGGGACTACAAGGGCCCACTTGAAGGTCAAACACTCCCGCCACAATAATATATTACGCTCAGCGGCGTGAGCTTTCTGCTTAGGATATGTGACGGGGTGGCACTTCTCCATCCACCTCTGGAAAGTTACTTACCCTTAGCCCCACGTCAACGCATCGTTCCCTGCACAATAACACTCCTCTTTAAAGTTAGGGGTGTCTAGACTGGCTGATTACACAGGGCCCATCTATTAACTTATTGAAACGCCCGTTCCGCTTTTGGGCCCATGTAACCATAACTGACCTACTGTGACTTGACAGGTCTATGAGAGAAGCCTCTATACAGCAAAGATCGAATTGAGTCGTTCGATAGTATCCTACAATCCCAAAGAAAGTCCCTTACATGCTTCTTTTTTGTAGATGTGGCCAGCCTTTAAAGCCTCTACTTTATTGACTTGTGGTTTATGATACCCCTACCAAATACATACCCCAGGTACCGGGCCATCTTCCAGACCCTAAGGCACACTTTTTTCGGGTTATGCTGTAAGCCCTGCTCACTAAGCGAATCAAGCACCGCCTGTAACCTTTAGATAGATGGCTGTCCCCAGTCCTCACTAAGAAAATATGTCGTCCAATACGCTGATGCAAAACGACAAGGTGGCTTAGAAGAAGTAAAATCCATTAGCCTCAGGAAGGTTGAGCTGGTTTCCCCATGCAATCCAAATTGTAAGCCACGAACAGAAACAGACACTTGGTGCAAAAGCGTTCCCCTTTCTTTTGCCCTTTGGTAAGGGGTACCTGCCAATACCCATTAGTAAGGTCAAGAGTAGAGAATAATCTGGCCTGACCTAGCCTCTATCAATCAACTCATCCACTCTCGGCATGGTAACGCATCGAACTTGAGACCTCATTTAGCTTCCTGAAGTCATTACATAAGCGTAAAATGAACCATCGGCTTAGGTCTCAGCACAATATGGCTGGACCACACACTTCTTGACTCCTCAATAATCCGAGGTCCACATTTTCTTGACCTCCTCTGATATGGCCCGTCTACGAGCTTCTGTACCCGTACGGTTACAGATGAACCTTTCCTCCTCCCGGTACGGTGACAATGTCAATGTTCCATCACTTTCTTGCGCCCAGGAAACATCAGAGAACACATCTTATTTCTCTAATGAGTTCAGGATTCCTGTATCTGGGACTGGACAGGGACTCTGATATACGCCCCCTCTGAAACACTCTGGGGGGTACTTACAGCTGTCAGGACCCTTTCCTATCTTTCCATGGTTAGATTAAATTTACATGATATCATTTGTTCTGGTATTCTTTTGCCCGCTGATCTCCTTATAATTTACTTCCCCGACCTTTCAATTATCTCATACGGTCCCCTCCATTTCGCTAAAAATCTACTTTCAAGGTGGGCACTAACACTAGAAACCGACTCACCTGGTTTGAAGGTCCCTCACCTGGCAGACCTATAATACACCCGGCTTTGGACTTCCTGGGCCTGCTGTAAATGTTCCCTAACTATGGGCATGACAGCCCGATAACGTTCCTGCATAAGTGAAATGTTTCAATAACACTCTTGTAGGGGGAGGACTCGTGCTCCCAGGTCTCTTTTGGCTTATCTAGAAGGCCCCGTGGATGTCTGCCATAGACTAGCTCAAACGGGGAGAACCTGAGATGACTGCGGAACATCCCGACTGAGACATATTATGGCAGAACAACAGTCCAGTCCTTCCCATCCTTACTAACTACCTTCTTTAACATGCTTTTAAGTGATCTTGTTGAACCTTTCAACCAGCCATCTGATTGTGTATGATATACAGATGTGTGCAGATGTTTGATGTCTATAATTTGCACAATTCTTTCCATAACGCTTGAACATAAAAGGGTTCCTCTGGTCATCAGGATCTCTTATGGTGTAACCATTCCAGGAGAACATGTAGAACAGCTCCCTTGCAATACATTTAGGATGATCATTACGTAAGGAACAGCCACTGGGTACCGCGTGGCGTAGTCAAACACCCCCAATAAGTACTGATGGCCCCTTGCAGACTTCACCATAGGCCCACTACAGATCCATCGCTAAACTTTCAAAGGGTACCTCTAATGATGGGCAATGGTCACCAGGGGCCTACGGAAATGGGGCATCGTAGTTATTGTATAACTGGCACTCGGGGCAGGATCACAGTACCACTCTAACATCAGTGTGCACCCTGGCCAATAAAACCTTTGAAGAATGCGCTCTTGTCTTTTCCAACCCAAATGGCCCCCTAACCACCCTTTATGAGAGGTACCTAACACCATACACCCGTATGGCTGGGGTACCACCATTGTTCCACAACCTCCCCCTGAACCTTGTCAACCTGGTATAACAGCTGTTTGGTTCGACTGCTATGTTGTGGAAACACTGTATCGGCCCGTAGGTATTGAGCTCCCATTTATGACTTCACATTCTCCCTGGCTATTACCAGGGTTACTCTGAGTTGAGCAGTCCAGAATATCCGTGAGACCTCTAGGTCGGCAAGTAGACATTTACTCCCGTTCCGCCATTTCACCTGCCCAACACAGTTATAATGGAAAATTATCACAATTCTCTCGTGATCACCCCTACTGCTGGGAGAACCCTGGAATCAGGGTCATAAGGTTTTGGGAACACAAGTATATATCAACCTATATCAAAAATTACCGCAACTATGACATGTTTTTTGCCAAAAGTCCCCAGAATAGGGGGAAGTCTCTCCATAAGGAATCACAGTATGCATGAGGGTCCTAGACCCGCCCACCCTCTAATAGAGGCAACACCGCAAGGAGTCTTCGTAGCTTGACAAGGGCATTGGATACTCCTTTGTTTCCTCAGGGATGCACAGGACCCCAACCACGCGTCCCAGTGAGTGTCAAAGTGCAATCATACTGGCGTGCACCATTGAGAACCAAACTCCCTGAGTCCATGAGAAGGCCGATTACTCGGATAATTCATTCACCTTTAGAAGACACGCTGCGATCATACTCTGACACAGTCTCCTTCAGAGCGACACTGGCCGGGCAAACAACGACCTCCGCCTACAGTGTCCGCACTCCATCGCTCAACTGTAAAGGGGACAGTTTGCGGCAACATGCCCAAGGTCCGTGACACCGCCAGCCCAGTATGTGGCCCCTATCATCTTTGAGACTCTTCCTGTGACCGGGCAGTCCCCTCTGAGCCACCCCTTTTGGACACTTTTCACCCCCCTTATAATGGGACAACTTACCAGATTGTTTCCACAAGGGGGGGGGGGGCCCCTGTGGGGCCCAGGGGGGGGGGTACCCCCTGGGACATGTGCTGCCCTGGGGCTTGGAAGCTTTCCCGGGGAGGACTGCTGAAGCAAGTCCTCGGTGCTTTGTACCTTCACCAGGTAACCAGTTGCCTCACAATCTTGTGGTCGCCTTGTCAACCAGCAATGGATCCCCAGGAGCAAGGAGCAACGAACTTGTCCAAGACCCGACTCTACCACAATGTGCAGGTGTAGAACACCCCTCGGTTGTAGCCATTTTTTTCACCAAGTGGATCAGGTCGTACATCTGAGAGCACGCGGGAAGATGGTCAGAAAAAGTCCAGTTTGTGCACCCCGGGCCTCGCCATTCGAAGTTTACCCCCAAGCGAGCCAGGATCTCGCCTTTTAAATTAAGATAGTCCTTGTCGTCTTGTTCACTGAGCTCAAAATATGCCTTCTGTGGTTCCCCAGTTAGGAAAGGAGCCAGCACTTCAGCCCACTGAGCCATCTACTTCTCTTGCTCGGCCACTCTTTCAAAGACACGAATTAGGCCTCAACGTCATCTGTACGTGTCATTTTCTGCAGGGAAGACTGTACGGCAGCACGCGTGGTGGTAAGCAAGCTTGCCGTTCTCTACACATTTTGCGCCACAGCCAGGACCTGCTCTGGAGCTGCTATAAAGTTTGCTGTTTCCTTTAAGGCGAGAAGTTAGCATTCTATGAGCAGGGCATAGGTTCGGCCTGGGCCCCTCATGGTCTCCTCATGCAGCCTGCTGCTGGTTCGCTGTCCATCCGCTGAAGGCTACTGTTTCCTGGATAACAGTTTTAAAGAGTTCATTCCATCCTGCGCGGTCTCTGATTCTGTACGCAGCTGCAGCTTTTACCCAGGACAAAGAGTTTAGCTGTTATCCTAGCACTTTTTTCACCGCCGTTAGCCCTTAGCAACCAAATTGCAGAAAAGGTCCATTAAACGTGTGTAGGTCTCATTAAACGCCTGTGTTGCCCGCAATCGAAGCACCATATGTGGGAGGTTAGCATCGCCTTCAGCGTAGTACCTGGGCTTTGTCAGACATGAGACAGGGACACCGCGTAAAAAGACCAAGTCCAGGACTATGCCTGGTTGTTATTAGAAGGGAAACAAAATAACACAGCCTAAATGTCAAGTGCAAAACCGCAAAACAAAATCCTGCTCGGCTGAGCTCTAACTAAACAATAACGGCCCTGAACAACACCAAGAGACACACTAAGTGCCTCTTGTACAGAGACCAGACAACACAGTAACCATACTACCTTACAAAGGGGCTTGTACTTCCACCAGCAGCCAAGACAGGCCTGCAACCCAGGCTATAATAAGGCCTGTAGCCCCCGCCTCACCTGGTGCGTGGGAGTGGCCACCCACCCTACTCATTGAACCACTCCAGAAAAGCCGACCCGGACACAAAGCGGATTGAACCAGCTTTATACTACACTTGTCAGCAGCCATAATGCAACTGACACACACGATCTGTCGACCACCCTTCACCGGAGACCAGGCCACTCGGTGACCCGCATCTGTCAATGGCTCCCTATCAGTACACATATGAAGCATTCTAGGGGAAACGTATCTTCCCTCAATAACGCCGCCTGTCACTGTCTTACATATCTATTATAAAATAAATATATACAAATATAAATCTACACATACAATATATAACATATAATATATAAAATATATAATAAATATAAATATACACACACATACATATGTATTTATGTATGTATATATATATAATATATATATATAAATTGTATGTCTAAATAAAAATAATACATATGTATGTATAATATTATTATAAAAAAAATTACATACATATGTATGTATATATATATATATATATATATATGAATGCATATATATAATATATATCCATATATATATATATAATATATATATATATTAAATACATAAATATATATAAATATATATACATACACATATGTATGTGTAATATATATATATATGTATGTGTCTATATATAATATATATATATATGTATATATATATATATATGTGTATATATATAGAATATATATAAATATATACTATAAATATAAATAAATATATATATATATTATATATATATATGTAGTGCGTATTACTTGTCAAGTGAACTGAATATGAATTAGTGTTTTATACTACACTAAAAGAGGCGGAACTGAATTATAAGTAACAAGAAGCCAAGCTCTGTGCTATAACGGTTTAGCTGATTTGGAGCAGGATTTCTGAGTAAAAATCAGTGTCTCTCCTCCCAGTAGGCGTGTCTTCCTTCACTGAAGAAAGGTGACATCATCCCCCTCCGCCCCCTGCTCCTTCTTGAGTCATCATCATCATTCTGTGTGAGCAGTAGGAGACAGAGGATGTCACAGCTCTGCAGACATCCTGCAATGGTCAGTTCTCATGCATAGAGAGCTGTCAATTCCTTCCATAAGCTCTTTGTAACCAGAACACCTGCATTAGTGTAAACAGTAATACACACAGCCCCCTAATCTTACAGAAAGTGATATCTTGTCATTGTGTCTAGCAGAGTGTATTATATGTGTCTTATATGGGTGAATCTAGCATTGCCCAGATCCTTCCCATCAGAGTTGCCCCTGTGAGAATATTAGAGCAGCCTTCAGTTTCATTTTTACACAGCTCGGGTTGGCTGGGAGGGAGGGAAAACAAAGAGAGTACAGGACAGCCAATCACAGCACGGGTGAGGTGTCCCATATGGGGGCGTGTCCCATCCAGTTGGGTGAACTAAATATAAGACAATCAATCACAGCAAAGGGGGCATGGCGCGATCCCCAGGCTGCAATTTTAGGTGTTAAATATCTGTTATACTAAATGATTTTGGTAATACAAACCAATTGCAAAAGTGCTTATTTTTAATGTCCCGATTATTACAGATATGATCTTTGTAACTAGAAAAAGTAGAAGTCCTTTTAACCTGAACCACATGCACTGATTGACCGCTTTCTATGTATTTTTGTGTGTACAAATCAAACTGGCAGTGACTGTATGAGGTACTTTCACTTTCTGTTTCACTTTTTTGTTTTGGCTGCTATCTTAGTGATCCATAGTGTGCAGCTCATCTCCAGGTGATACGACCATTGCCGAGAGCTCAGCTGGGCTGCACATGCTCAGACATCAACTCTTATCTCAGAAAGCTACTGTCAGTCTCTTTACTGCTTAGTAATCACACACTTACTATTGAGTGAGTACTCAACCCCAGGTGCTGTCACTCTACTCCTGCTTTCTGTATTTCCTAGTAATTATTCAAACAATGCAAATAAATAAAAAGAAAAAAGAAACCTCAATCAGGTATGTGCATTGAGAAGAAAAAAAAATCCATGTTTGGTTCCTGCAGGGATTCGAACCAAGGACCCCGATGCTGAAAGGAAGAAGTCCTAGCTACTCAGCTACATTGTAGCTACTCACAGCTTTTAACAGAAACAGAGCTTTGTTTGACTAGAGTGAGCACACAGTTTGAAAGTTGGAGAAGTCAGTCTTCTGAGTCACATACATGTAGTTCCAATGGACAGAAGCAGAAAGGTGAAGCAGGCCAAACCATGCCAAGAAAACCCCATTAACCCCTTAACGACCGCGCACCGTCTATTTTGACGGCGGCCGTTGCGGGTCGTTCGTCCTTCAACGACGTCTTTTTGACTCGCTGCAGACATCGGGGATTGCGGCGCCCGGTGCCGCAGCTGCGCTGGGACGGGGCTGACTACACGCCCGATCCCAGAGCATGTCCTGCATGCAGGCATCTGGGGAGCGTGAGGAACCCTCCGCAACCCGAAGCTTTAACCCTTTGAATTGCGGCGGTATGCGATACTCGCAGCTCAATCAAAGGGATCCCCTGCTCTGTCGGGTGATCGGAACACCGGGTGACCCGACAGAGCCCGGGGAACGCTTGCACAGTCCAGCTCTGGACCTAGCGTGGAGCCCAGAGATTGTCTGGTGTATGAAGCCAGTGATTAGGACGCACTGTTGTGCAGTCCTAATCACAGCCTTTGTCAGACTGTACACAGATTAGCAAGTAATAGCATATATGAAATATGCTAATACATTACTAAGGTAAAAAAAATTTTTAAAAAATGATTAAACAGTTCTCCCTTCATGGAGTACAAAAAAAAGTACAAAAAAACATAAAATGTGTAAAAAAAAAATAATAAAAAAAATAAATAATAAAATAAAAATAATAAATATTTAATTAATAAAAATAATAGGTTACAAAAATTACACGCACAAAAAAACCAACACATATTTGGTATCCACACGTACCGTAATAACCTGTAGAATAATCTACAATTATTAAGTGTTGAAATGTTAATGGTGTAAAAAAAAAAAGAAAAAAACAAAAAAAAATTATGGAAAAAAATAAAAAAAAATACTGCAATAATTATAAGTGGAACTTAAACTATTCCCTTATAAAGTACAACTTTGTCTTGAATAAAATGAAGGCCCTATCCAACTGCGTACATTGAAAAAATAAAAAAGTGTACAACCTGTTTAAATGCAAGGAGGCCAAAAACCTAAAAAAATGTCTGGTCATTAACTACTTTTCAGGCGATTCGGACTTAAGGGATACACCATTAATTTTATTGGTCCCTTTAAAATTAAAAGTTATATGTTTTCTACTGTTTTAATCTCCCATGTTTTACCATGGTTACAAAAAAAAACTATTATTGCTAATCTAACAATCATATTAGAATGAAGTAGGTAGGGTACACAAACCCTGTAAAGTTTAAATCTGTGATCATAATGTAGTTTTTGTGGTTGGTACAGTGGGTACAGAAAGTATTCAAATTTTTCACTCTTTGTTTCATTGCGGCCATTTGGTAAGATCCAAAAAGTAAATTTTTTGCAGATTTAATGTACACTCTGCACCCCATCTTGAAAGAAAAAAAAACAGAAATGTAGATATTTTTGCAAATTTATTGAAAGAACTGAATTGTCACACGGTCTTAAAGGGGTTGTATCGTTTGAACTGCTCAGCTAATTCTCTGAGATTGAATTTGAAATCCAGGGGCGAGTCTCTCCTCTCAGCAGACGTGTCCTCTCCTCCCAGCAGGCTTGTCTCTCCTCACAGAAGACCTGTGACATCATCCTCTGACTGAGCTGTGGAAGCAGAAGGTGTCTACAGAGTACAGCTAAACAGCCTCCTGCATCTTGTCACCTTGTCTGCAGAGCTTCAAGGCTCAGCTTGGCTAAAAGCATTTAATAGCATCAACCTGAACTGAAGAGACATAGTGAGGAGTGAACACAGCCCCACCTCCTACCCCTAGTGTATCAGACAGGAGACTGAATGACTGTGGTATATGCAGTTATACACACAGCCTGAACTGATGAGAAATGTGAGGTTGTACACTGCCCCCCTTCGTCCCCCTCTGTTACCAGCAGGGCCGTTCCTAGGGGTGGGCAACCGCCCGGGGCACCGAGGCTCCCCTCACCCGAGGGGGGCGCCGCTCGCCTCGCCAGCCCCGCGGTTAGCCTCTGACTCTGCCGACAGCTGCACACACATAGTGAGTCAGAGCGCCGACACATACACAACAGGGGGCGTGGTGAAAGCCGTGCGCCCCTGTGACGCTCAGTCTCAGCTCCCGTCTGTCCCAGGAGGCCCTGGGAGCTGAGTGTAAGCGGTGTGATGATGTCACGCTGCTTACACTGAGCCCCGGGACCTGGCCGCTGCGGGGATTCTGAAAGTAAGTACATTTTTATTGTTTTAAAATCCTAAACTACAGGGGACACTGGCTACAGGGGGGACACTGGCTACAGGGGGGACACTGGCTACAAGGGCAACTATCATGGCTGCTGGGGCTACTATCTGGTTATAGGGGGGTATTACATGGCTACAGGGGCATCTATAATGGCTGCAGAGGCAACTATCTGGCTACTGTCTGCTTACAGGTGGGTATTACATGGCTACAGGGGGCAGTTATCTGGTGAAGCACTGTTTTTGCATTAGTGGCGCATTATTTAACGGTAAGGGGGCGGGGGCCAAATATTCTTCACCTCGCCCTGAGGTGCAATTTAGCCTAGGGAACGACCCTGGATACAGACAGCAATCTGGTTATATGGAGCAATGCCACCACTACCGTCCCCCGTCCACCCCCCGAGACAGCCCTCCCCCCACCTCTACCTCTGTTACAGGCATGAGACTCTATAATAACTGAGATATATAGGGGATCTCCGACTTAAACAGGCAGTCATTGCCCAGATCATTCACCCAAGAGCTGTGGAGATCAGTATAGAGACAGCAGCCCTTGGTTTCACTAACGATTTATAACAGCTCAGAGGTGAGAAAAACTCAGAGTGATGCAGGACAGCCAATCACAGTGCAGGGGGCGTGGCGCGGGGCCATATCCTGTGTGGGGGTGTATCCCAACAGGGCTGAATGAAAATGTCCGCCAGCCCATCACAGTGCAGGGTGTGTATCTAGGTTGGCGGATCTGATCTGGAGGCGTGTCCCGCCTAGCAGACATCAGAAACAGAAACAGATTTAACAGAAAAGCTCATATCTTCTAAACCAAGTGACTGAGTTAAAGCCACCCAATGACAAAAGTCTTATTTTAACTGTCCCCATAATCTAATATGAATCTTTTGCAGCGATACAACTCCTTAGTTGTATTCAGACCCATTGCTCAGTAATGAGTAGAGGCACCATTTGGCGCTAACTACAGCCATGATCTTTTAGGGAAATGCACCTAGTTTTTCATACACTGGATTTGGGGAACCTCTGCCATTCTTCCCTTTGCAGATCCTTCCAGTTTCCACAAGTTGGATGGTGAACGTGGGTGACCAGCCATTTTCAAGTCTCTCCAGAGATGCCTTCAGTTGGTTTTAGGTCAGGCTCTGCTGGGGCAGAGATGTTTACTTAACCCCGCTTTGTAATTTATAGCTCTATGATGTCTTAGTCTTGTTGGAAGAAAACCTTCGGCCCAGTCTGAGTGTCCAGATCGTTCTGGATGAGTTTTTCCTCCAGGAAATCTCTGTACTTGGCCGCATTCATCTTCCTTCAAATGCAATCAGTCCGTCCTGTCACCTGCAGCTGAAAAACACCCCCCCCATAGCATGATGCTGGCACCACCGTGTTTCACTGTTGAGATTGTATTGGGCATGTGATGGGCAGTGCCTGGTTTTCTCCACACATACCGCTAACAATTAACCCCTTACCGCCGGAGCCAGTTTTGGCCTCTCTGACAGAGCCCTATTTTTGAAATCTGTCATGTGTACTTTATTTAGAATAACTTTTTGCACTTTAACCTATCCATGTGATTCAGAGATTGTTTTCTCGTGACACATTGTGCTATAAGATAGTAAGAAATTATTGTCCAAAAATGATTGGATTATTTGTGAAAAATTCAAAATTATGGGAAAAAACAGAAAAATTACCAATTTCAAACTTCAAAATTTTCTGCATGAAAGACAGATAGTTATTCAACTCAAAATATTTTATAACAATCATCTACATATGTCTGCTGTATTTGGCATCATTTATTTAAATGTTCTTTTTTTTTTTTTATTACGACGTTATGGGGGCTTAAAAAATTTAGATATAATTTATCAAATATAAGAAAATTTGCAAATACAATTTTACAAGGGACCAGTCCAGTTCTAACTGAACTTTGATTGACCTTATGTTAGATACCCCCATAAATGAACCTCATCAAATAACAACACACCCCTTAAAGTATACAAACCGAATTAGGAAAGTTTATTAACCCATAAGGTGTTTCACTGAATTAAAGAAAAGTGGAAAGTGAAATTTAAAAATTTCACTTTTTTGCAGATTTTCAATTTTTAACATTATTGACAAGTATACGGTAAATTTGATCAGGGAAAGAAAATAATTATTGATTCCCCAATTCTGCGATTTTCAAGATATCCCATAAGGTTGCCCTAGTGCATTATTTGGCTCAACCACAAGCCCCAGAAAAGGAGGAGCCCTACTGGACTCTGGGGCCTCATTTCATTACAATTTATTTATTTAGGGTCCATTTCCAGGTTTGCGGACACCCTAAGGTTCCCAAACGAACTAAAACCCCTAAAAAGACCCATAATGGAACTACAACCCCTACGAATATATCCAGAGGTATACGTGAGTATATCGACCCACAGGCGTTTTCACAAATTTTTTAGCGTCGCTCTGAAAATAAAAAAAAAAAAAATGTTTCCAATATCTGCAGTTTTAATCTGAAAATGTTTAATTTTTACAAGGAACTTGGAAAAAAAACCCCAAACTTGTGTTACGCAAATTTCTTCCAAGTTCGGCAATACCTTACATGTGGTGTAAACTGCTGTATTTGGGGCGCATGGCAAGGGGTACAAGGGAGGGAGCACTATTGGCTATTTGGCGCACAGATATTGGTGGAGGCCATGTCGCATCTGCAAACCCCCCAAAGTACTAGAACAGGTGAAACCTACCAAAGTTTCCCTATTTTGGAATCAACGCCCCTCAGGGACTCATCTAAGGGTTAATGTGCATTTGGGCGCACAGGTGTCCGTAGTTTTATTTTAGCATTGTGGGCCATGGTAAAAGGAGGTGGGAAACACAGATCCGCCATTGTTTTTGGGCTTCATTTTACATATTCGCCAATACGGGAATAAATGACGGGAATAACTTACTATGGGGACGGTACAATAACAATGATATAAATTTTTATAAAGATTTTTATATGTTTTATTACATTTAACAATAGAAGCGAGTTATTATAAAAGTTTGCGTTTATTATTTGTCCTATTCTGACAACCATATCATTCTTAATTTATATAGATATATGGAGCTGCTTGTGGCTTGTTTTTTTACGAGTATGAGTTGATGTTTTTATTGGTACCATTATGGGGGGCATGTGATGCTTGATCACTTTTTAATAGGATTTTTTGTGAGGCCTTTTGAACAAAATACAGTGCAATCCTGGGTAGTGTTATTTTAATTATTATTTACATGCGGTCACCGTGCGGTAAAATGACATGCTAGTTTTCCTCAGCAAGTGATCCGATTACAGCCGATACCACATATGTATATTTATATATAATGTTTTACTGCATTTACACAATAAAAACACCTTTTATTTGAAAAGGAAAACACGTTTTATGCATCACCGTGACAGTCTGAGAGCATAAACTTTTTTTATTTTTCTGTTTATGGACGTATAGGAACTATTTATTTTGCGGGAGAGTGTGATGAATTTTCTAAAGGTAACATTTTGAGGGGACAAGACTTTAATGATCGCTTTTTAAATCCGTTTTTTGGAAGGCAGGTGAAGAAAAAACTTGCAATCCTAGCAGTGTTTTTTTATTTTTATTTTTAATCAGCGTTAACCATGCAGTATCCGTGACAAGTTAGTTTTTTACTCTGTGGTTTGAGACAAATACGGGATAACCCAATTTATGTAGTTATTTTTTATTTGTAAAGCACAATTATTATGAAAAAAAAGTGTTTTAATTGTGTAAAACAATATATAAGAGCATCGCTATCTTCTAATAGCCAGAACTTTTTAATTTTTTCCGTAAACAGAGCAGTTGTGATGACATTTTTTTTGCGGGATGAACTGACGATTTTAATTTGGTACAACTTTGGCATATTTATATTATTTTTTTGATCGCTTTTTATTCCATTTATGTGCTGCAGATGTACAAAAATCGCATTCCTGTTACTGTTTTTTGTTTTTGTTTTTTTACGGCGTTCTCTCTTACGGGTTAATTAACATGAAAGATTTATAGGATGGGTCGCTACGCACGCGGCGATACAAAAATGGGTTACTTAATTATTTTTGATCTTTTTTGGGCGATTGCCAGTTTGTAAAGGGAAAAGGCTGTACGTGTTTTTTATTTATTTTTTGTGTTTTAACTTATTTTTACACAATTTATTATACTTTTTTCACACATTATAACACTTTTCCCCAGGGGGGAATGGCATGAACGATCAACGATCGTACATGCAAAAGGGAACAGCATACAGCTTTATGCAGGTCTCCATGGCAACTGTCTTGCACGCTGCCCACAATGCATTGTGGGCAACGGTGAGTCACCAGACAACCCGGAATGTCTGTCATTCAGCATCCGGGCTGCACTGGTAGGAGACTCAGTAGCGGCCTCAGCGCCATTACAGCGCCGGATCTCGAGGGCAGCAGGAGCTCACTCCTGCCGCCCGCAGCCCGCGATGTCGCACCACAAAGTCGCGACATCGGGGGGTTAATCCCCCGCGCCAGAGCTCACTCTGGCCGAGGGGGGATGGCATGATGCCAGCGGTAATATACCGCCGTTTCCATGCCCGATCTTGTTGCGCGCTCCGCTTGTGAGCGCGCGAGATGCTGCCTTGACTACCTCATACGGCAATTTGTGCGGGAACCCCTACCCGACATTGCCGTATGAGTACGGCAAATGTCGGTAAGGGGTAAAAACCAAAAGTTCAATCTTGTCTCATCAGACCAAGAATTTTATTTCTCATAGACTGGGGGTCATTCATGTGTATTTTTTGCCACAGTGATAAATATGAGGGGTCTTCTTTACCTCTCACACCAAGGCTCTTCTCCCCACGATTGGCTTAGTTTTGTCTTGATGGCCAGGTCCGAGAAGAGTTGGGTTGTCCCAAACTTCTTCCATTTTAGTGATTATGGAGCCATCTGTGCTCTGTAGGTTTCTTGAGTGCTGCAAGAAATTTATATTGTAACCATATGGCCATATCTGGCCTTGACACAATTTCTATAATTACTATTTTGCCACTAAGGCAAACTTAACTCAACAAGTTCTCTCACAAAAAACACTAAAACTTAACTTTATAATGTATAACTCTTAACCTCTATACACACTATTTAAAAACCTTGATTTCTAACCATCACCATTTAAACCCTATCTACTTCTGTAGGAAGGAATAGCTCCTTTCCATTATCAAGTAAGATGCAACCCCACCTACCAACAGGAAAGCCTTATATTTTACAGCAATGTATCAACTCCATTGAGGGTCCTAAGCCTCCTACATGGCAATCTGTCCCTAATCTAATGGACACACGACAAATAAGGCTCCCTTTTGACACCCTCTGCAGCGGGTGGCACTTGTAGACAGAGGTGAAAAATCACAATTTAATGTCAGGCATTAGAATAGATGTATGCAAAAATAAGATCAACACAAGATGAGTGATCTCAGGCTACGCGTTTCTAGCCTAATGTGGCTCTTCGTCACGGCCCCCACATCTTGTGTGGATCTTATTTTTGCATACATTTATTCTAATAAAGCTGTGTTTTTATATCAACGCTGGAGCCACAAGTCTTTTCCAGGACTTTCTTCAAGTATTCTGAGACAGCTGATGGTGGAACAGCAGCTCTCGAGTGCAGGTGCAGCTATCGCATAATGCACGGACGGGTGCGGTGTGAGTAACGTGCGTCAAGTTGGGAAGTTTGAAGACTAGGCATGAAAAGGCGCATACATATCCCATACCAGGTCAAAGATTTTTGGAAGTCATATGAATAGAGGCCGGTGAGTGGAGCGGTGTATTTCCTTTTATATACATTTTGTATATTTTTTTAAAAGCCCTAATATGTGCTTCTTCACACCAAATTGAACAAAAAAAAGTGCATTGAGGATACTAAAAAGTATTGGGCCCCCAGAAATCTAAACGGAATGCTCCCTCAGCGGACTTAAAGAAACCTGCATGAGGTTACAAAGTCGATGACCTCCACTGCCGAAACAGATAGAGATCCAAATGCTCCCTCGCCGTGCCATAAGGCACCTGCATGAGGTTACAAAAAAATAAAACTATGAACTCCACTGCCGAAGCAGATAGAGTTCAAATACTTGCCCCCGGCATCAGAATTGGTTGCCAATCCAAACTTCATGCGGCGTGCCATTTAGGCGACCACTCCGTAGAGTGCCAGGGTTTGCAGGGGAGAAAGGAACCATAAAGGCCACAACATACTCACCTTAGAACTTCTGAAGGGACCCAAAAAGGTACCACTTTCTCCAATCCTAACACAAAAAACGTTACTCAAAACTATACACCCAGTGACGTGAAAATTAAATCAGTGAATGTGCGCAGTGATACTGCCCAGACATCCGACCGGAAATGTAAAAATTTCTCTATTTTCTAGCTAGAAGGCTGGGGAATAAAGACGTGTGCTCAACGGAAAGTTTTTAAAATTTGCTGTCCCAAAGGTCCCATAAACTCGAATGGTAGCAGCCCAACCCAAAGTGAGTTTGGGTTTCCCCCCAGGGTCATCAATCCTGGGGTTCTTTACACTCAGGGCTTCAAAATCCCCTCAAAGGCTCATGGCTTCGATCCTGAGGTATGATTACTAATGCACCGCAACGTAATGTAGCCAAGTTCACCAACATCCTCAGTGTGGTTCTCCGTCCGCCCAGCCCCCAAAAAGCGGGTGGGTGGGAAAAATCTGCCGGGGGTCTGATAAGAAACAAAATCTTTTTTTTCAAATTGAAACTTAGCCAAAAAGGGCCCAAAAAAATTTCAGCTGGGTTTGGGGGTTTTGCCCCTCTTCAGTGCAGAAGCAAATTGAGGATTTGTTACAGCCAATAAAGGACCTTTTGAAACCCAAACTCTTTTCCCATAAATTTTCCTTGTGATAGGCAAAATGCCTAGTGAGGTGCAAAAAGGGAATTTTTTAAATCCCCGAACCCCCGTTTTGGTTTTCTTCCCCCAAAGGGGAGTATTCCCCTTTTTTTGAGCCCCTTTATTGCCTCCCAGACAGCAAGCTTTTGCTCCTTTAATGAAAAGGGGCCAAAACTCGAACGGCCCGTATGCCCGATGAGTTATGCTGGCTTGGGGTTAAAATTTCCCCTTTTGCTTTTTCCCCCGGGTTCCCTGAGGTTTAAAAAGGGAAATTGGGATTTTTTACATCCCAAAAAAGGGCGCTTTTAGTTCAGCTCTTTTCCCATAATGCCCCCGTGTATTCCACCCTAGAAAAAGTGAAAGCATACTTTAATATCTTTTAGGGGGGGTGTTTCCCTGGCGTATTTGCGTGGCATCTTCAGCGGGTTAAATTTCGCTTCAATGCGCCCGAAGTATCCCCCCAAATACCCAAAAAAAATCTTTGCTTTATTGGTGTTAAGATTTTTTAAAACCCTTTCCCCCCGGGTTTTTTACGAGCGCCCGGGAAAAAGAAGTGACATTGGGGCAAAAGCGAATGGGGGCCGGAGCACTTCAGAAGTATGCACTTTCCGAAAACCCCCCACTATCCCCTAATTAAGTGGTAGTTCTTCAGGGGTTAAAGGCCCTTTCCACCGGCAGAATTTTTGAACCCCAAAAATCACAGGTTCATACATAATTTTTACTTTTCCCCTATATCGATTTTGAAAATGGGGGGTGTCGGGTTTCCAAGTTTGGGGGTTTATTTTTATTTTTCATGCAAAATCTTTCACTTATTTGGCCTACACAGGCCACTTTGTCTTTGGATGTGCAACCACATCCTGGGACTATGTTGCAACTAGTGACAAGAGGTATGTCTGTGTTTAATGTTCATTTTATGGACGTTGCTAAACGCCGCATAATATGGTCGTATAAATATACTTTGTGTGTTGGTTAGTTATTTGTCTTATTCAGCTTGAAGAGTTGGCCTCCATGCCCCAAAACACGTTCCTGCTAAATAATAAATTTGCTATATTTGGAGTATCACCTGTTTTGGATATTTGAGTGGTTTGCGCTATAGGATTGGAGATCTCTTCATTTTGGCTTCTTCGCATCCAGCTTTAGCGGGCTTGTTATATCACGTGTGAAATTCAAGTTCCACTGGCCAAATCTGTCCCACTACGTCATCATGTGGCCAGAAGGCCATGCTCTCTACTTTTCCCGGATGATGCAGCCAATGCATGGCAAAGGTAGCAGCGGAAGCCCCAAGATCAGGCACCATTTCTGATTCAGAGATCCAACGTGAACTTCCTCACCACTCTGTTTTGCACAGCTAGTGGCACAACTCTGACAGTCCTAACCAGGCACCCTAGCCACCCTTCAAGGCCCTCCAATAGCCTTTTTGAGGGCAACCATCATGTTGATGTGGCCCTTTGTGAAAAGGAATTTGATATCTCTGTTGTACATGATTAAATAAACATAGCTACTTTCTTCCAAACACAGCACTACTTGTCCACAGGTTGTGTCTTGTCTTACATCTCAGTTTCATTGACTTCATTTGAGCAGAGTTGCAATACTAGACATAATCTGTGGAGTAGTGTGGTAGCTATTTTTTCTAATCCTTTCCAACCTCTGTAAAGTGGTCATGCACCTTAGCAACCAACCAAGAACACTATTCATCCCAATCCCCTCATGCACATTTTGTCAAGTGTGCATGCATTCTCAAAGGGGAGTAAGGGATAAGCAGCTACACGACATTCTGAAGGATCTTTCTTTCTTCCAATCCTTTTCACACCCATAATCTGTATTCGGGAGAGTTGGCACCCCCATATTTATCACATGGTCAGCTGTTCCTGCTAGAATCATCAGTCAAACAATGAGCACGTCCACTTTATTTCTACAGTTATACTACCAGTAAAACTGCAGGATTTAACTACACCATTTATTTGCTGTCTGTTACCATGGAGAAGTATACATAAGAGCTAAAGGCACAGAATTGTAGAAAACCTTTTCAATAAAGACCCCATAGATTTAATGTGACCCTGTTACTATCTGACTGCCAGGAGGTCACATGACTAACTACATGTTTACTCCATACAGTTTCTCCATGGGAGCCTTTACCGACAGGAATGTGGACTGTACCATTTTTTTTTTTATTTCTAGACAGGGGTCTACTGCACTGGTATAACAGAGGTAAAGGAGCAGAATTTTTAATGCATGTATATTAGAAAATTGTATGATTTTCTATGATATCCATAATAAAGTGGACAACTCCTTTAAGAAAAATAGTGCTAGAGGAGCACAGTACCAGCATGGATTTTACATATGATTTTTGGCATAGATGTTATAGATTTTTAAGAAAACTGCAAAGAATACTGGTAAATACAACATTTATCCTTAAAGGGGTTTATTGTTTGAAAAGGGGATAGTATGGTTTTGACTGATATACATGCTTACCTGAATTTTTCCCCAGCGACTGTTCATTTGTTCAAGTTCACGGGCATTTTCCATAGAGAGGTGTACATCACAAAGGGCTAACTGATGAGCAAGGTCATTTGCCATCTTGTTTGTGTCTTTTATTGGTGTTACCTCTTCCTTAAATAACTAAAGAATAAATAAAAATTCCATTAAATCCGCTAATCCTGCATGAACTTTAACATCAGTAGTACTCTTTTGTCTTTTACCTTTGTAGCCTGGATGTGCTCAGGCAAGGTTTTTTTAAAAAAAGTTTTCCTATTGGTTCCCATGTCGTTTGCACGCTTTCCGCTTGACTCAGTGCATCTGTAGCTTCTTTCATTGAAACTCCTAAGTCCCGAAGCTGCTCTAATGTTCTTTCCAGGTGGCGGTTCTGGTCTAAACTGCGAGCAGTCAATCTATCCCAGAGTTCACTAGCCACACTTGCTTGTTTCCAGAGTAAGCGACTAAGACTCTGAGATCGGCTCCTGGGAGAGGCATCTGGAGAAGTTTTAAAAGAAAGTAAAGCGTTAACACTAAGTTTTGGTGACATGTAGTACCAAAAAGTTTGTTACAATGAATTCCTAGGCAATCGGTGAAAATTCCCGGATGTAATTAGTCCGAAATTTACACCGGAATTCACCCTGATTGCGATAGGAATCCTTTGTTGCTAATGTTATTTTTTAGGAACATTTGGTGTGTTTTTACGGATGTAAATAGGATGTAAATGTGTAGAACAACCAAGGGAACAGAGAAATCCCTTTGGGGGAACCCAGGTCCCAGAACACGGTTGTGTGGGGCTCTTGCTGGAGATATAATAGAATCAAGCAGAAAGAAGAAAAAAATACATTCCCCCCCCCCCCCCCCGCAAAAAAAAAAAAACAATACAAACATTGGCCGACATCTGCTTTGGCTTATTGATTTTAAAAATAGTGAAATTTTCACAGACTTTGGAATTTTTTTTTTTTCTTGAAGTAATTTTTAAATATATTTCTTTAATTGTGATTGAAAAAAATGTCTTTTCATTGATTTAATTGTTTCCAGCACTTGGATATGTTTTTTATTAAGTAATTATTTTTACAAACCTTTTTTATTCTTCATATGTTAATGTATTTCGAACGAAAACCGTTCTGGAAAAATTTTGGAAAATTACGGCCCACTTTGTAAAAAGTATTTGCAAATGAAACCCGGAAGGATTTGGTCTGACATAATTCCCCTTTTATTTATTGGGGGACTGTATCTCCGACGCAAAATCCTTTCGGAATTAATTGAAAATACGTGTCAAAAGTGTGGCACGTATTTGAAGAATTGGAACGGATTTTCGTGTCGGAAATAATTACCAGTAGAAAAAAAAGGGTTTTTGTAAGTAAATGAATTATTTAATTTAAACGACTATCAAAGTGCTGGAAATTAATCAATGTATAAAGACATTTTTTTCAACACATTAATGACAATATATATTTTCTTCAAAGAAAAAAATTTTTTCCAAAGTCTGTGGAAAAATTTTCACTAATTTAACATCAAAGAAGCCAATGCAGAGTTGCACAGAGTTGCCAGATGTGTATTAAACTTTTCAATAACAACTATTTTGTGTATTTGGGGCTGCTTGGAAGTTTAATGAATTCGTATTACAAAAAAGGTTGCTGGGACCTTTTTGTCCTCCAAGCGGATTTTTTGCTTTTTTTATTTTTTTTCTTCTTAAAAAAATTTCATTTATTTTAGGAGTGTACTGTGTAAGGTAGAACTCGAGCACTTTTCAAGAATTTCGCGTCCATTCACTTCTCCGTCAGATAGACCACTTTAAAAACTAGGTCTGTCTGTCGGAGCTTTTTGAAGTGGGGAATGCTCCTCATTTTTGCCGACTCGAAATCTGCTTTGCCTCGGATTTTTCGAATTTTTCCCGCGTCCCGCCCCAGACGCCCACGCGCGCCCTTTTGCAGCCCTTTATGTTAGGCGCATCGAAGTGGCGAAGGTTGCGCCTAAAACCGATCACTGTGTCCGATGTGGATTCGGCCGATGGGCGCCGTTTTGCCAAAAAAAATTTGTGCAAACTCCTGATAAATTTTTGTTGCCTCTGTCTTGGCATACCTCCCAAAAACCTCTCTCTTTTGTATACTTCTCCTACATCTTACACCCTCTCCAGAGTGTCATGGACAAATATATCTCAAAACGACAAACACGCCTTAACTCCTCGGGTTTGGGTGGTGCGCAGTGCGCTTCCCAAAACAAACCTAAAGCTCCAATGGACAATAAAGGGCCACCGAAAGCTCCCAAGGGGGGAAATATTCCTAAGATACAAAAGTGCTACCTTCAGGGAGAGGAGGTGGAGAGCCCCATCTCCTCTCCTGAACTCCTCCTGGGGATTGACATAACCCTCCCATGGCTGTCACCTATTAGTGTGACGGGTTCCCCTCCAAGACAGGAACCACTGAATGCAACTTCTGTAGCCCAGGAGGTGACTCGCTGTATAATGCCACTCTTTGACAAAAGGCTTGAGGTGTTGCACACCTCTATTAACTCAGCTTCAGCCCTAATCAACACCAAAACGTAAAAGATAGTTGATCTAGAAAATAGAATGGCCTCCCCGAAAAGGGCTCCCCCACTTGGAAAATCTTTGGGTCGGCCAGGGAAGCAGAGGCAATCCTGAGAGACAGAGAGGAGGATTTGGAAAATCAGAGCCGCTGAAACAATTTAAGATTCGTAGGGATTCCTGAGGCGGTAACAGGGGGGAGGGGAGTTATACACATACCATACTTTTGAGATCTTGGGATTAGATGTGGTCCCGAACCCGAGCTCAATTACTGGCAATAATTTGGGGCCTCAGGACCCATGGCGCGGGAACCTTAGACCCAGACCGGTCATGGAAAAATATCTAAATTGGGCAGTGAAGAAACAAATCCTTCGAGCCTAAAGAAGAAAAGATGGGGGTACGAAACAAGGGGCCCTAGAATCCCATTATTCAGAGTTTTTTCA